>JAOYSI010006432.1:0-10455 GCA_025775065.1 Hiodon alosoides | reverse complement strand
GTAAAGGTAAAGGTAAAGGTAAAGGTAAAGGTAAAGGTAAAGGTAAAGGTAAAGGTAAAGGTAAAGGTAAAGGTAAAGGTAAAAAGACTATCTCCAAGCAGCTTGATGTTCCTGTGACAATAGTTGGAAATATTAAGAAGTTCATGGTCCATGGGATTGTAGCCAACCTCCCTGGAAAAGCGACCCCAGAATGAACAGATGAGTCAAAACTGGAGCTTTTGGGCAAGTCACACCAGTTATATATTCGCAGATGAAAACATGTAGCTTTCAAAGAAAAGGCCACCATACCTACAGGCTCGGTTATGTTTTGGGGCTGATTTGTTTGCGCCTGGCACAGGGTGCCTTGAGTCTGTGCATAGCACAATGAAATATCAAGGCATTATGGAGCGAAACGTACTGCCCTGTGTCAGAAAGCTCTGTCTCAGTCCAACAGGAGAATGACCCAAAAGCCACAGCTAACGGCACCCAAGACTGGATAAGAACAAAACTTTGGACTGTTCTGAACTGGCCTTCTATGAGTACTGATCTGAATCCTATTGAACATCTATGGAAAGAGCTGAAACTTGCAGTCTGGAGAAGACGCCCATCAAACCTGAGACAGCTGGAGCAGTTTGCTCAGGAAGAGTGGACCAAACTACCAGTTAACAAGTCCCATTGACTGCTATGCAGATACACAAATCTACATCAGTATTGGCCCTGATGTTAATTGCACTTTAACTGTGCTGACGGAGTGTTTGCATGAAATTAGCACCTGGATGCAGTATAAGTTTCTGAAGCTGAATTGGTCCAAAACTGAGCTTATGCTCAGAGGTACATCGGCTGCCTCACATAAAGTTGACCAAAATCTTAAATTGATGGTTGACAACAACCTTGTGCCTCTTCTCTTCCCAAGTGTGGAATCTGGGTGTCATCTTTGACGCTCAGTTGACATCTGAAGCACTCATCAAAAATGCTTCCAAAACGACTTTTTATCACTTAGAAATATTGCCCGACTTGGGCCCTTCCTCTCTTTAGCTGATGCAGAAAGGCTTATCCATGCTGGATTACTGCAATGCCCTCTTTTCTGGCCTTCTAGCAAAAACCATAATCGGGCTCTAGTATATCCAGAACTTTGCTGCTCGTGTTCTCACGCATACCTCACCATGTCTACGTATTACTCCCGTGGTCTCGCGGTTGCACTGGCTTCCCATTTGTGCTCGTATTGATTTTAAAATTCTCATTTGAACGTATAAAGCAGTTCATGGGATTTCACCAGAGTATCTTTGCAGTCTTGTTGTGCCCTACACTCCCTCCCGTTCTCTTCGCTCTGCCAAATCATCTCCACTTCAGCAGCCTTCCTACAAACTAACTATGGGGGAAAGAGCTTTCTCTTTCAGAGGTCCTAAGTTATGGAATACCCCAACCTTTGATTGTTTTAAGACGTTAGTAAAGACTCATTTATTTAAGGTAGTGTTTTAGCATTTAATATTTTATTTATTTTGTTTTATGTGTGTTTGCTGCTGTATGTTAGTAATTTTGTGTTTGTCTTTTTGCAAGTTGTTGCTATGGTGTTTGCTGTTGTATGTTATGTGTTAGTCAATCTTGTAGTGTTTTGAGTGTAAGAAAAGCGCATTGTAAATAAAAGGTATTATTACTATTGAGAGCTACAGAAAATGTTTGATTGCTGTGATTGCCTCTAAACGTTGTGCAACAAAATATAAGGTTGAGGGTCCCATCATCTGTCCATTTTCATTCGTTTTATTATTTACAAAATTATGTTGAAAATCAAATGCGAAATGAACAATGATGATGCCAATTACGTTAGTCAGTTTCAAGTTATTTCTAAGGAAATTGTGCATTCTTAATTTTGCGGAGGGGTACCAACAAATTTGACCGCGTTTCTATATATGTACATGACTGTACACATCATACGATTCTATATCGTATAATATTACAAGGAGTCACAATATCCAGTCCTATTTTTTAAAAAGAGGTGCATAGACGGATACAGTATATGATTATCAGGGGGAAATTTGTTAGAATTCTTCTTTTCTCAGACTAGGCTGTTATTTCAATAACCTAAATTGTCCTCATCCTCCTCACTCATGTTTAAATGTCTCATAAGTTATGCTTGGCATTTGTTTCCCTGATGAACTATGACCTTTTTGTCTCTCTGTTTATCCGGCTGTGTTCTTAGGAATGAGTGCCACCAAGAGAGGTAAAAAGATGTCAGTGCTGCCATCGGCGGTTTTAATAGGGAGATTTTAATCCTCCTGAGGTAGGTAAATAAACGCTGGAAAATCCAAACCCCGAACTTCACGTCTGCTGCTAGTACCATGCCTATGAAACTGTTGCTGATAGATACCCGTAAGGCATGGTCTACGCGGTGAAGGTCAACTTGTGTTGTGTTGTCTTGACGCATTAATAAACGACCACGTGCGAGCTTACTTATGAGTTAGGTGTGACACTATGTGTGATAAAAAATAAAATAAAAAACCTAGGGGGTAATGTCATGTAATCTTCAACCATGTTTCCTACAATTGACTGATGACAAGATCGTTTACCATGAAATAGATAGTCCAAGCAAGCAGCGCACATTCTAAACGGTTCAGAAAGTGTCTTCAGATTTGTCAGACATCCACCGATTTCTGTAGCTCTCTGCTCTCTGAGGCTGGTGATTAAATTTGCGGCTATTAATTATCTGCAATGCAGTTAGCATTCACACTGCATTGTGGAGCCCGCAGCGTGTGATCTAAACGGACGTATATGCATTGCCCTGGTGCACAAAACCTAGTTAATTAGCCAGGTCTGCCCAACAGAGGGGGCTCACACTTGAGTTGCAGCCAAGCTGAGGAGTAGCACATGCACATAGACTTGCTTTCACTTCCACACCAAATTATATTTCATGCATTCATTTCATTAATTCAATCCATGTGTTTTCACCAGGAAAATAATATTTAAAAAGCGCCAACAGAAATTATATAAAATGCATTGAACAATTTTAAAATACTAGAAAGCAATGTGAGCAATCAATTTAGCTTATTTGGCTTAAAGGCCAAATAAATGCTGTGCTGGTTACTGACCTTCTGGTGAAGGTTAAATGATTGCCACAATTTTATCTTTTAAACATTTGTGAAGGGTTTAGCAACATGAGCAGGACATTTTTAATGTTTTTTTTAAGTGCTTTGGTCATTTCTCAACGAAAAAAATTAACAATATATATAAATACTTGACTATATAGTTATTTAACTATATATTATAATAAATCATATATTAACCACGTTTGGGCAATATAACTGAGACTAAATCAAGCATTAAAGACATATAACCAACAGCAAGAGTATTTGATAGACACTTTCCATAGGTTTAGGGCACGTAATCCTTTGTAATTTTCAATGTATCCATCCGAACCTCACCACATTAAGCATTAAGACAAAAGAGAGGTAAGCCACTCTGCAGCGTTATCTTTCAGGACCGTTTCAACTTTGACCTTTCACACCACGCCCTCTCAGCTGGCGTACTCCTCCTAACTACCTCCTAACTACCCCTCTCTCCTCTAAATCTCGTGATTGGCCCTGACACTTTCTTTTTCTCTATCACTCCCATGCTACCCCACTGCTCTCTCAACCCACTGATGGCTTCTACATAGATCTGACATTATTAACGTTTTAAAAATTTCTCACCTCCTAATTTTTTACTGCTTTTAACCTTCACTATTAACCTTCTGACAGCAGGATTTGTTCTGATGGGGAAAAATGATTGCATGTTTATTAGGATATTAACTTGTTAACTTGATGTTTAAGAGACATCCAAGAGATCCAAGGGTATCAATAATTTCTGTCTGGAGCCCACATTTCCCCTCTCAGAATGAATCCTGCTGACAGAAGAAGCACTGAAGATGGATTGCACTGAAGATGCAATTCACTGAAGATGAATTGTCCGAAACCCGAGGAAGAATATGATTTGGAACCAAACCATAAAATGACTATATTTAATATTATTTTTCTTGACTAAAAGCATTCTGATTATATGGTAAGTGAATTATACTTATTTTCCCTTCCTCAATGGAGAATGATAAGCAAAATGTCTACTCAGTGACAACTAATCTGATAGAAGGGATGCAGGTGAATACGAGACCCTCTTGTTCCCGTTTATCAGTCAATCAATCAATCAAACTTTGCTGTAGCGCATTTTACTAAAATGTGTCACAAAGTGCTGAACAGATTGCCTTTTCCAGAGGGAAGCAAAAACCCGTTGCCAAACACGTAAGACTGGAGAGCCAGTCAAAAGAACTCCTGGAAAAAAAGAGAAGACGCATATGCTGTATGATAAATAAAGTATTAATAAAGTAATCAGCGAGGAGCTGAATTGATGGCTCCACAGTTTCAGCACTTGGAAGGTTGGAGGCATAGAACTACAGGTGACTCGTTCTTGATTCTTGGCGCTTGCTGCCAGACCTACACCAGAGATGATTCCCCTCTTCGGATTGGCTACATCTTATCTCTGCCATGCCAGAGAGAGGAGGAGTAAAATGGATAAAAGCAATAAAAGCAAAATATGGTTAGCGGATGATATTCAAGGAGAGGGAGAGTGTATGGATTCAGTGTTTAGTGAGGTGTGACGTTATAAGCCTCAGAAGAACTAAACTATGGAAGCATACAAAATCAATATGAGGTGAACTGCAAAGAAAGGTAATCTGGACATTAAGATGTGCTTCCTGCCTCCTAAAATCCCAGCCAGACCAATGGGGGTGGTGCCTACTAATAGACAGCGAGGAAAGCGCTTTGCACCTGAAGATTCTATGGCCAGATTTCACCCACCGTGGCTAAAGAATAAACTGAACACGTTGGTGTTCTAATTCGGTTTTAAATACTGAGATCAAGTCTGGACGGAATTTTATTCAAGATTTTATAGTAGAGGGGCTCTATATGCTCTACCCCTGGATTTTGTTTTGGCTAGTCTTGTGACAGTCAAATATGGGGACCAATGGGCAACCGGTAAAGTGATGCTAGGTGATGTGGATATTTTTTTTGCATTACAATAATCTAGTTCAGAGGAGTCAAAGTATACTGGTTCATAGATAGAAAAAACACAAAATGTTTCCCTATTTTTTTATTATTTTTACTTTATACATGTTACAGCAAGTGCCTTATGCAAGTGAGCTCAAACATGCATTTAGATGTTAAATTTTAGTTAACTATTTGAAATCTCTGCAAAAATAATCTGTTAATTAAATAGCATAATTTTGTATGTGAATATTCATGTATGTAAAAGTGAATATTCATTGGTTAAGGCAGTAGATGGCCTTCATACAGCGATAGTAACTTGTTAAATATTCCAGCAGTAAAAAGTAATTACACCAATGTCTTTGAGCATCTGATTTTAAAAATTTTAATATAAATTAAATAAGCCTCCTATCAAAACTTAATTGAAACGTTTTTCTATTTAAAGACCTACCCCTCTTTTTAACCACCAATTTCTAGCTGTCCACAAACCCTGAACCCCCTTATGGGACATGTCAAGGTCATTTGTCAGAATCGTCATTCTTGTACCAGCCTAATAATCCTATTTTTCTCTCCACCAAATGTAAGATATAATCTTAGATTGTTGCTTCCACGCTAGAAACTGAAAACAAAAAATGTTGCTTTGCGTTGTGTCTCCCCGGTGGACTTTGTATTAAAAGCTTACCTCCATCAAATTCTCTGCAGATTTTTGACCAGAACAAACACTGTCTAGTGGCTGCTAGAATCTTGTCAAAGAGTTTTAACGCAAACCATATCTACTCTTCTCAGGAGTAACTAATGATCTGTTTCGATCTGATGATGCTCAGTCACACAGTCCTGTCAACTGACCTCTGTGCAGCCTCGACAACCACTTCACTAAGAACATGGAGACATTCCTGAGTACATCTGAGAGCACTTTGTTTGACAGATAGTGACTGTCCTTTGTTTCCTCATTGCCAGATGGACAGATAAGGTTACATATAAACACAGGCTTCACTTTCAGGTACATGCTGACAATGCACAAATACAGAAGCGGTATATAATTTTGAGGCAGCCATCCACAACTTTTACCTGGCCAGCTTAAATTAAATTAAAGAATTTCTCTTAGTCTCATCGCTCCATTGGGGCTCACGTTCTTGAGAGGCATCCTTCTGTCTTTCACACATTGGACGGGTCTCGCAAATCCCTCGTTAATACAGATCCATGTCTTTATCACCTTTGATTTAGATTAGTGACAGTTTTTACTCAAAGGAGTGCTTCCGAGAGACTAAAATTATCCATTGTACAGAACCTTGCAGCCTGGGTGTTAGCTCACGTGGCGCTTCACCTCATAACAAATCAACAAATCAATTCACAGCGGTTCACTCGCACTACCATCTGACAGAGGCCTAGAGATGAAACGTTGGCCATTCAATAATTCAGACCTATCACTAATAAAACAGCTGGTGAATTACTTAAGATCAAAAAGGACTTTCTTCTTTTCTAGCAGTGTGCAGACAGCACCCTACGGTATTTGTACTAATACAACAGACACCTGAGATTGAGTGTGACAATTGTTTTCTTATGTTCGTTAAAAAAAAAATGGTAAATGAGGAATACCATGCAGTTGCCTGGATAATTCCACACAGCAGACTATAAATCTAATACAGGTTTGTGGGTATATGAGACAATATATATATTTTTTGAGATGGTCACTCTCATTGTGCCTTATTTCTGAAGTGTGTCTAGTATGTTCACAATTTATTAATAAAGTATGTTAATACTTTCAGCTTCACTTGATCTGAAAGACTTGCTGCTTTTTTTTTTTTGCTTACGTTATTCCATTTAGCCTCATAGCGACATGAATACGTTTCGAATTGCAAGTGAGTCACTGTTCAGAGTGAGATGTTTGACGACACTTGCAGTCTTCTAGTTTCAAGCCTCAGGATTGAGAAAGCCGCTACACCTCTAGGGAGAAACTGGGCTTTGTGTTAATTTTAATAAGTGGAGAAACGGCAGAACCTGACACCTACAAGATAACACTGTGTTTGAAAAGGGCATTTCACAGAAGTAAGATTGCAAATATTCCACACTTCAACGTGTGAAAATCCTATGCGGCAGGTTATGTGTTAGCTAACTAGCTAAAACCTGAGACCGATAGTCCTTATCTACCTGGAGACAGCAGTTCCACTGGAGCATGCTTTTTGAGAAGCAAAAATATTGCTTTTGGAAAATTAAAAAATTCAGGGGGCTAGTGCCCCAATTGAATAAGACCATGCTCATGCCCCTTGTTTTGGCTGGTCCCGGGCCACTGATCTCATCTGGGACTGCTCAAAACATTTTTGCCAGGAGAAGACTCAGGTTGGCTTTCCTGATGCGGCCTGAAGTCGTTTCAGGCCAGCCTACGTGAATGTGTGAACCTCATCACCACGTGACATAGGTCATTCCACTCCTGGAACCGAGCTTGTTGTTACATGGACCTTGTTCACGCAGTCCATGCTTGTTTGAAAACAAGGCTTCGCTTGGATTCATCAGAGATAAATAATCAAAGACATGCTTAATCAAGAAAAGAAAAAAAAACAAATATAAGGTGAAATTTATTCCCAAGGGTGTTCTTTTTCAAACCGACAGCAAAAACATAGACACAGCAGAAATTCCCTCTGAAGTCTGCATTTTTGTGGAATATACTATCGCAATTCGGTCACTTCACAGTCACCAGCAATTTGTAGACATTTCAAGAGCCTTCATATAAATCGCTGATGGAAACAGCAATTTTGTGGGTATCTATCTTTAGGCAAGTTATTTAAAGGTTGTTTCTTCTCTCCAGTCCCACTGGTAAAATCAATACATTAGCCAATATAATCAGTAGCTTTACACAGAAACACACTCTTCATAAACTGAATTATATTTTAAATTAGAGGGGGAAATTATTGCTGTATATAAAAACAAATAACTTCTGTAATGTTGTATGTGCAAACAGTTTCAGAACTCCCTTGCTAGTTTCAGAACTTCAGCATGGAACAAGTTGGGTGAGTTGACTGTTTTAAGATGCCCTGCAACAAAGCAGTACTGATTTTAAGGTATTCAGAAAGAACACTGATAAAATGAGCTGCTCACAGTGTAACGACAGTGTAATGCATCGTTCCATCCTACTTTCAGCATGCAACGCAAATGAAAATGTGAAGATCTGGTTACGAAAGAATGTAGGAGTTCAGAAAAGCAGTCAGCTTGCGGTTATAGGAGAGCTCCAAAACACATTCACTTGGCACTGGCCAAGTAACAGCCTTCAGTAGTGTATAATTAGCCACAATTGTGCATTAGGACTATTTTCATCAGGGTGGCACATTGTGCCTCTTCAGGGAAAAGGAGTACAATCACGGACCCTTAGACAGCTTGTTTCCCAGCATCACTAAATGTTTTTCAAAATAGCCTGTTTGCTTTGTTTCTTATTGCGGGCTTTGAAAGACTTTATTGGTGGAAAGAGGAATGGAAATAAAGGAATCTAACAATTAGGATCCAATGGGGAATTTTTTTTTTCATAGAGAACTGGATTAATGGATTGATCCACAGTGGGAGTTAATAATCAATTTGCTTAAATGAGAAATTATAGTCAATTGAGTTATCATACACATGTCTTTGCTTTGATGCAAAAAATGTGAATATGCAGTACATAAAAATATGCATGAAAGTATTGTGTGTAAGGCCTGCATTGTATGCAAGGCCCATCCACATGTGAATGTATACATGTTTCAAGTGGAGAAAGGGCACAAGCCTCTTCTGAACACATTTCGGAGCTGGTGCGTTGCATAACCCAAATTAAACTGCATTTGTCTGCTTGGTTAAAATAGAACTGCAACAAGCTGGAGGCATGTGGTCTGTTGAGTTGAGGATGGTAAAGAGCACAAGGAGTTGATATTTCCAGCAACATGTTCTTCCTCTCCATACCATATCAGCCATTTCCCACAGGTCCCTTATTTGCATACACGCAACCAGTCATTAAAGGGGTATGCATTCAAACTGTTCAAAAAACCGGAACGCTTGAATTTGCATAGTTTTCCAATGACATTTGAAATACTTTGGTTTGTCAATATTTAAATCCTTAGGTTTTCTTCTAGTGGAAATTAAACATGTAAAGGAAAGCTTGTCCTAAAGTCACTCAAATTTGATACTCTTTGTGGAATTTTCATGATCACGACGATCCTAATGTATTTCACTTTAAATCAAGTTGAGGCAAGACTCTGGTTTTAACCGCCCCTCAATTCCCGTTAAGAATATGAAAAACATGTTGTTTATTGGCCAAAAAAAGATTTTTATTGTTTCATTCAAGATGGAATACATGACTACCCATTTCACACCATTTAATTTTTATTAAAGGTTTGGTCAGGATAAGATTGAATATGTACCTTATAGACCTTTTTTTTCAAATGCTGAAAAGTTGGTCAATATCCAGAAAAGAGACTTGGTCTCTGTTGGTAAAGAAATGTTAGGAAGGTTAAAAAAAAAAAAAAGCTTAGTTTTTGCATCTTTTACAGATTGAATGGACATAATGAGTAGGGTCTACCATAATCTTTAAAAAGACTGCAACTTCTTGTCTGTATTGTGGTTAGGCATTTTTTTTAAACACACATCTGTTAATCATCTTGCCTGTTGAAGCATGGCTCTTTGTTTGACTAAATTAGCTTGATAGTAAAAAGAAAAAGTGTAATATACTGTAATATGAAATCATTATAGATAAAAATGTAATACTGCTTTGTCATGGAGTACCAAAACGTTGCTATGATGAATGCACTAGATCCAGGACATCTAGACTGGTTATTCTTTCCCAGCTCAAGGAAAGGGGAGACAGACATATAAAGAGTAGACAGCCCTAACACATTAGATGAAGGCATTGTTTCAGGTTAGTGTGTGTATGTGTGTGTGTGTGTGTGTGTGTGTGTATGTATATATATATAATGCTAGCCTTCTTTATAAATTGGAAGTATAGAGTTGGGATTAAACATGATCATAAACATAACATTAATACACAATTGTTTATCCTGGCCGCATGTACGTACGGAATAAGGGAAAATAAGTAATCTATGCTCCCGAGTGGTCCAGTTGGTCATAGGTTCTTGTCCAAGCGTCGACTGAGCCCTACGAGCTGGGGTTTGTTGGTTCATATCCAGGTCATGTAATCTGCCGACTGTGACCGGGAGCTCACAGAGGTTTTGTGCAACCGTTAGATGGCTGCCCGGGCCAGGGTGGCTTACCTTGAGAAATTCAAAATGCATACTCAAGTTAAATGGGAATAATAAGATTAATTTTTAAAACATGATAAAAACATAATCATAATCATAATCTGGTTACTTTTTCACGTATAGATTAACCTCAATTTCATAATCTCAGTAGTATTTTTGATATTCCTCAACAAAACTAAATTGCTTTAAATAATTTTGAGTTACAGTTAACAACTTTGCTATCAGAACATGTTACTAGGAGATCAAACCCAGCATAT
>JAOYSI010006430.1:0-12850 GCA_025775065.1 Hiodon alosoides | reverse complement strand
TCACTGCCTCATGTTTCAAATTCAGATTTTCAAAAAAAAAATTAAAAAATTTACAAGGTTTTTTTTTTTTTTTTTTTTTTTTTTTTTTTTTTACTGCTGCTGCCAGGGAAGAGGGAAGGCTTTTATTCTGTGGCATGTTTGTTTTGTTTTTAAATTATTCAGTGTATCTGTGGTTGTTGTTGTCAGGGATAATGTTGAATATTGTATTGTGAGGAAATGTCAGGTGTAAACCGTCTGAATCATTTGCTTGTTTTTCTCCCAGTCTGAAGCTGGAATGTGACAAGCTGGCCAGTGAGAAATCAGAAATGCAGCGTCATTACATCATGGTGAGTGAGTGTCCGAACGCTTTGGTACCACCGTCGCCCCCGGCCTGGTGTAACGCCCTTTCACCGGTCCCTCTCCTGCTCCCTCTCCAGTCCCGCCACTCCTTTCCACCTTATAGTCTTTGTCTCTAGCCTTTTGTTCTTCGTCTTTGTCCTCTTCACCGCCCTGCAGTCTCTTTCTCCAGTTTTCAACCTGATAACATTCTAATCTAGGGAATTTATTTTATCATCCTGATAATGCAGCGTATCATTTTTTTGCCGGGTTTAATTTTATTAGTATTGTTTTTTTTTTCCTGTTTGTTTTTGTTCTGAAGCTGGGTTGGTCGAGCTTCGGTGCTTGTTTGCTTGGAGGGGTTCTCTTGGTGGGAAGGGGGGGAGGGGGTGTGAACTATATATTTATCTGAAGTGCTGTGACATTTTGCTCCTGGGTGAGAGTGGAGTGGAGTGAAGTAGATTTGATGTGATGATATAAACAGTGCAGTTAATTTGAGTTGCATTTTAAAATATTGATGTTTTGGATGACATTCCCAATTAAGTGGTAATGCTGTTTTCCTCTAAATTTGGCATTTTTGTTGTATAATATCCAGCCGGTGTTTATCCAGCTTGACTTCTGCGTTTTGTCCGAAGCGGTTCTGTAGTGACAACAGAACCTCTCTATTTGCATAGAGCAAAATAACTTGATTTTGTATTGCTGCTTTGTTCCCCCTCTCTCTATATGAAGGATTCAAACAGGCTTTATTAGCATGACAGGGAGTTACCCAGTGTTGTCAAAGTATTTAAGAACAAAAAATCAACACATTCTGGCTCTCTCTCTCTCTCTCTCTCTCTCTCTCTCTCTCTCTCTATCCCTTTAGCTCTCCCCCACCTCCCATCTCTCTCTCTCTCTCTCTCTCTCTCGTCCTCTTATCAGTTTCTCTGTGATACTGTACCTGTATCCTCTCAAATCCACTCTCCTCTGTCCCTCTCTCTCCTGTCTCCCAGCCCCCTCCTCACCTCCCCACTAATCTCATTTCTGCTGGCCGGGGCCTGTAGCTGTCTGATATTCCGCCTCTAATTGATCCGTCTACTGCCTTAATCTCATCTAATCTGGGCAGCATCACGCTCGCATCCATCAGCGTGCCGCTGTGCAGGCGCAGGCCCCTGCCTGTAATTGGCGATCGGATTCCACACTTCGGCAGCTCAAATGGGGCGGGGGGCGCCCATTTCCGAGCTGGGTAATTGCTTTAGGGACGTGCGGTTTGGCCGGATCGCTCCCTGCCGTGTTTATTTCTGAGCTGCTGGGCCTGCACCTTTACTCCCCGACCCTGTCACTCTCAGAGATGCTGGCTAACGAGGCTAATCCTGGGCCGCTGCGGCCCTGATTCACGCTGGAGACAAATAGCCGTAAACATCGCTCCTGGAGGGGGCTCGGGTCCTTGTCCTTGCAGAGCATGTGTGGGCCTAATATTCACAATTATTTTTATTACTATCCCAATTAAAGTTGTGTGATCATTTAAAAAGCACCCAGGGCTGTGAATATTAAGTGTGTAAAATTCCAAGTCTAACCTTATTTTCTTTCATTTTCACAGTACTATGAGATGTCATACGGGCTGAACATTGAAATGCACAAACAGGTAAGATATATTGAAGTCTGCTGCACTGAGAAAACTACATATGCCTCAAAGCTATGGTCCACAAGCCCCAAAAAAATTAGCAATCCAGAGACAGCGTGACCGTAATACACACTAGAATGCTAAAGAGCTGAAACTAAAGGAATCATTTCAATGGAATAGATTGCATGACCTGATCGTGCTTTCGTGCTTCGGATGGCCCTCCCTGTCACTCTCTCTGTAAACCCAGGACGTCGTGGTAGATGACTGTCCAGAGCACTCAGTCCTGGAACAAGGAGACCAGGTGCCACTTGGTGCTCGGGGCTCGATTATGTTCTGCCGTGAGCGCCTTCGCGAGCAGCAGGCCGAGGGGAGGACTGGTCTCGTCTGAAACCTCCCCACGGGTCTGACGGCTTGCTCTGTTCCCACTCGGACTCCTGCAAGAGTGCAAAACAGCAAGTCAGAACCCAAGTCACGCACAGCTGCGCTCAACCTCATGTGTACAATTCATCACCCCTGCCCCCCTCTCTTTTATTTGACGTTTATGAAAAATTAAATCCAGTGGAAGAGGTTGTAGAGGTGTGGGGGGGGGGGTGGCTGGGCTTCTGCAGACAGGCCTGCTACGCAGGGAGGAAGAGATTGGAAATTGAAGGTGATGTGTGGTAATGAATCTAGCAGAGAATTAATGTGGGTATTTTGTGTTCACACAGGGCTCAGCTGCAGCTCTGTCTCTCCCCTGCTTTCCTCTTTCTCCGATCAAAAAGAGGACCTGCAATTTAGCAGCGCATTGTGCAGGGGAGATATTGAAGATGTGGTTATTATTATTATTATTATTTTATTTTTTGTCCTCGTTTCCTTTCTTTGCTGCAGTGGGCCATTTCTCTCATTCACTGTGCGCCGTTGTCCATGTGCCAGCCCCAGCTTGCCTTTTTTATGTGACATCTGGTTTAGAGGTTTGCCGGTTGTGTGTGTGTGTGTGTGTGTGTGTGTGTGTGTCTGTGTGTGTGTGTGTGTGTAAATAAATGTCTGTGTGTGTGCGTATGGTGTCCTCACAAATATGCGCACACGTGTGTGTGTGTGTGTGTGTCTGTTTGCATATGTTTGCGAAGCGTGATTGAATTTTTGAGCGTGCCTGGCAATTGGGAATAGGATGAGGAGGTAGGGTGAAGCTGGCCAAGAATTAACATCAAAAGTGGACGCAAATATACCATGTGATGGAGCCAGATATTCTTAGCGCTATGCAAATCCATTTTCGGCTGATTTAATACAGAGATGGAATACGGAAGACTCAGTCGCTCTGAATAACACACTGTTCAGGAAACGCAACGGCGTGTGATGCAGAACTGCTGTCTGTATTCTGCGGCCAGGCGATGACTGTTGCTGTTGTACGCGGGCGGGGCTTACTTGACCCCAGACGTGGGGCTGAGTGCAGTGGCATGCCGCCGGGGGTCCTTTCCTTAAGTTAACGAGCGCTGTCTCTTCTCGTTTGTCTGCAGGCGGAGATTGTGAAGAGATTAAATGGGATCTGCGCTCAGGTGCTTCCTTACCTGTCACAAGAGGTACGAGCGTTCACCCCTGCAGGCATCTCGCTCTGCCTCCATGCATCCATCACTGAAGTGCACCTGGGGTGGTTCTCTCTCTCTCTCTCTCAAGTATCTCTATTTACTTCACACCTAACCTGTGTCTTTGGTAATATTTACCTTGGCTCATCATCTGTCTTGTGTGGGACAGTTATTATAGCCGTCTCGGTTTTCATGTTGTAAGACATGACAACCATCTTGCTTTGGTTGGACAGTAAGGACACACCTGGTAGATAATCCTCCTATTCGCCTTTGCTGTAATGTTGTGGGGAAGGAAGCCTCATTAGTTTCGGGCTATGCCCATTTGCTATGGGACTGTTGTGGCTTAGTTTTGCTGAAGAATTAATTGTATGCTTGGATATTGATTATTCACTTTCTTGCTGCCCCTTCTTCCTCCTTCTCACACTCTCTCTCTCAGCACCAGCAGCAGGTCCTGGGGGCTATTGAGAGGGCTAAGCAGGTCACCCCTCCGGAGATGAATTCCATCATTCGGGTAAGCGGCTCGCTCAGTGTGTGTGTGCGTGTGTGTGTCCAACAGCCGATTATTGTGAGTCTCGCTGACTTCTGTGTAAGTGAACTTGGTTTCATCTGTTCCTACCTTGGTTTTACTCGGCACCTTTGTGCATTCTGATGTACATATAGGCGATTCGTGGTGCCAGTTTGGATTGGTTACCACTATACAGGGCATGTAATGTGCGTGGGCGCTGAGTGTAGCGTTTACTGGTGTTTTCACACCGGTGCCGTGCAGACCCTCGCGCGCGCACACTCTAACGGCGCGTCCTTCCCGCTGAGCTGCGGCTCTCTGTGTTTGCCCACAGCAGCAGCTCCAGGCTCACCAACTGTCCCAGCTCCAGGGGCTGGCCCTGCCCATGACCCCGCTGCCCCTGGGCCTGACCCCGCCCACCCTGCCGGCCGTCACCTCCAGCTCGGGCCTCTTCTCCCTCTCCAGCATCCTGGCCTCGCAGGCCCACCTGGCCAAGGAGGAGAAGGCAGCCCGCGAGGGCGGCGACAACCACCGTGACGAGGACGGGGACAAGTCCGACTAGCTGCTGGCCACTGACGCGTTAGGCTCCTCCCCTCTCTGCCTCCGTTATTCCCGCCATTCCTCCAGCACAATGTTGCTTTGTTTTAATTATGCCATTTTTATTTTATTTTTTATTTTTTATTTTTTAATCATCAGGTTTTTTTTTTCTTCCTTTTTCTTCCATCTTAATTTAATTTCCGGCCTCCGGTATGGTGTACAGCTTTTTTTCTCATCTTTGTTAAAGTACTTCAGACATACCATTCTGTTGAATCTCCCATGAGCCCTTTTCCCATCCCACACCTCTCCTCATGTTTAAGCTTTCTTTGGCTTTGTTTCTTTGCTCACTTTTCCCTCCGTCAGCCTTTCTTTCAGTTCATAGCAGGAAAAACCTCCCCCTCCCGCTCAACAAAGCCTAACCTCCAGTTTTAACGGGAAGAATCGCAAAGCCGGAATGCCACACTGTGTAAGATATGAGCCCATCGTAGATGTACAGGCTTTATTACATACTGGGCCATTACACTCCATGGCTCCCCTGTCTCTAGTGTTGTATCAATATATCTTCTCGCTTGGTTTCTGTTAGAATAAAAAATTGCTTTTTGTTTGAACGTAGGGAGTGATAAGTACATGTATAAAACCTAGACCCTCTGCTCTGTAAGCGAAAGGGATGCTGTATAAAACAGTTAAATCATTACTTACTTCTGCAGTGTCCTGGTACTATAACAATGACACGCGTGCAAACCGAGAGCTGGCTATGAAATATAAATATAGAAATCTAAATATTCCTAACAGAAGCACCTTTTAAAACTCCATGTGGTGGCAGTCTACTGGTGACAGGATCTGAGTGACAAAGGGTCCTGAACCAAGTGAATAAAATTTTTGAAAAAATACCCACACTGCACTCCTCCTTGGAGGGAAAAATTGATCTGATGAGAGTGGCAAGCATTACCTCTTAGATTACTGCAGCACTAACTGGCCTTCACCCAGGTGAGTGGACTGGTTCTAAGTGGCAAGGCCACGACAGAAGGTCTCTGCCTCTGCTGGAATCGTGAGCCGTGGTGGGGGTCGAAGACTATCTGACAAAGTGACCCTTTCAAGTTGCTAGTAGGAGGGCAGAGTACAAGCTAAGATTGCTTTAGGCCTAAGGTCATTTTAACACAATTTTGATCTCATTTGATTTTAAAAGGAAAAAACGCTTTAAAAATGTTTAAAAAAACAGTGCGAAGGACGTTTGTTTGTAGAACAGTAGAGGGCAGTAAGCACTTCAGAAGTCAGCTGTGCATTCACTCCGGCCCCTCGTTGATGAGACAAATGTCCTCTTATAATTCAGGAAACAGGTCGTTATTCATTTCCTCTTCTGTGTTTTTGTCCCTAAATTAGATAATAGGCATAACCCACCCGTCTTTTTTATTATTTACTCTGGCTAATTAGAAGCATTTGCAGATATCACAAAAAGAGATTTTAATTGCCTGTATACCATTAGATCAGCGAAGTTTCGCCTGTTTGTGGATGAAGAGGACCCAGTGCTCCATGGCCACTCATCTGGCTGCTTTAATTTATCATTAGTGGCTGTAGCTATGAAAGGGATTGACTGACAAAGCACACGATTGGCCCATTTTGATTTGTTTAAAAAACTTTCCTAGGAAGTATTTGGTTTATAAAAAATATTTTAAAATGTCTCCTCGGCACAGCTGGTGATTGTGTGCAAAGTGTGGGCACAGATGTTCTGTGTGCAAGTAACTGTCTAACATGCAGAATAGAGGAACTGTGTCTTGCACGGTTGGACTGGTGCTGTTCAAATACTTTGAGATGATCAAGATTTTATATTACCACTGCACAAAACATGGTTGAGTATGTTTGAGTAACAGTGCTCAATTTAATTGAACGACAAAATGGAGAGACTCACTAGAATTTTGTTTTCATTAAATTGAGAAAGAAAAACATCATGGCCTCCATTGGGAAGAAAACATTAAACCAGCATTTGCTATCTTTGAAAACCTTTTCTGAATTCTGAATCCTCTGCCTAGTGGTTTTGCATGTTGGGTTACACTGTGTGTGTATATATAGACTTAGAGAAATGCCTTGCAAAATTGTCAAGTCATGCAAAGCTATAGGCCACAGTCATATCTATGTACATATTAATGTGTATATATACATGTATGGATGTGTACACAGTATGTACGTGTTTATGTCTAGTCTGCTTATGAATAAAGTTGGCTGCTCTCACAAGTCGCGGAATTATGGGTAAAAACTGTGTTGCCTCCGGTACATCCATAACCCAAAGGACCATGTGGAGAAACTACTTTAGCAGCACACAGGCGCCTCATGGGAGCCCATTCATTCTTAATGGTGAAGTGACATTTTAATCTTTGTACCTTGTACTCTGGATTAGTTCTGTTCAATGCACTAGCATTCATTTCCCTTTTTAATCATAAAGCAAGCAGGAACCATTTAACACAAAAGACTGTACGAATTCAGACAAATGAATAGTATGTATGTGTTTTGTGAAGGGCCAATTTATTATATATATATATATATATATATATATATCTCGATATACATGCAAATTATTTTTATTTTGTTTTCTTTGCATATTGTGTGAATGAGGCTACGTCTCCTATGTCTGCCCTGGATGACTTCAGTGTAATGAACTGCAGTACTGACATGCCACCTGAGGAGCGGCAGCACTAGGAAATACCCCTCCCCCCCTCCCCCTTCATCTCTCCTGCCCCTGAAATGCTCCCCTCCCCCACCACCCGCCCTCCTCCTATAACAATGGTAGGAAGCATTGCAACATTTTTGAGCTTTGTAAAGGTCATTTTTAATCTCTTATTTTGTGCTGTATGTAAAACTTTTAAGTGTGTTCTTGGCAAAAATGTATGTTGTTTGTGTTATGGAAATCCAGTATAGCTTCATTTAAAAAGACGAAAAACAACTAAAAGTTAACAAAAAAATAAAAACTCATTTACTATAAATGAACAAGAAATGTTCAGCAGTAAGGAAGTATTTATGGTGCCTTACAAATAAAAGATCAATGGAAGTAATTGTGTCCTTTTTCTTATGTAGATGGTTTGTGCGTCAAGTTAAGTGGGAAGTTGCACAAACGGGTGGCCCTCCCCCAGCTAGTGCCTACATTTTGCCGATCTTTTTCTCCCAGATGAGAAGAACGGTCCGTGGTGTTATGATACAACAACCTAAGAAAGAAATGGGGAAACATTTCGTTTTGATTTGCAGAAAGATAAAGGAAAGAAATGTGAAGAGAAAATGCTTTGGAATTTTTATTAAGTTTTCATGTGCGGAGCTCATTTTGTTGCATCTGTTTGACGTATAGACGAAGTAGTACGCCGTTAGTTTTATTTGGTTATGTTTGAAGATATGTTGTTTATTTAGACAGTGTGCTAGTGTTTCTACTCTGTTTAGGTCTTGATCCGAATGAACCTAAATGGTTGAAATGTTAAGTCATTACACACAGTGAATAAACCGGATATCTGAGCATGGCTGTAAGAGTCAGTTTTGGATTTTTACAAAAAACACCACAGGTTTTTGTCAGTTTTCACATTTGGTTTTCATTGAATCTTCACAGTACAAAGGAATCCATTAGCATCTTAACACTACATAATCATAAAGTAGACAGACAAGTATATCATGGTTTAAATCTAGAAGGCGAATAGAGACGTTGCTCGTTATCATTCCTCGAAGCAAAATCCGAAGACAAAGACAAATATTTTTTTTTTTTATGTACCATGCGACGTAGATACTAAATGTCAGACGTTAAGACTTGAGTATCTTAAGTATGGCTGTTGTCATACCTGACCACTGTCTCAGCATGCCCAGTATTGAAATATTGCATAATTCATACATCCTGTTGTAAGGCAGTCATTTGCTTTGCTTTCCTTCTTTTTGCATTGCACCAAGATGTCTCTGAATGCTACAAAAATGACTGGTTATGCTAAAAGTGGTAAAAACATTTTTATTTATATATTGATGCCAATCTTTTTAATATTTATAAACCAAACGTTATCCCTGCATATGGCTACGTATATGGCATCATTTCCCAATATGTCTTAGTTCTTCCAGAGATGTGAAACGGCAAAAGGCGCTTGGAAGACCGTTTTGTGGAGCAGACATTTTAATGGTGGTGTTATTATCTGTTGCCATGGAACAAAAGGGGAAAGAATTGATATTCAAAACTGGTACTTTGGATAGCTTTAACCCCATCCAAAATTTGTGGGAGAGGGATTCCCTGCTCGCCTGGAGTGTTACTGCTAAATTATGACATCAGTCCTTACAGCAGAAGCAGATCTGGTTGGCTGGCCTCACAGCAGCAAAAACTCCATTGGCTACGTCTTCATTCTCTTCTTCTCTCGTTGGCTCCGTGCTGTTCTTGAAATTATTCACCTTGATCTTTCCACTGCGCTGATCCTCGGGGCCAGGGAAGATACTTTAGGTTCTTAGGAGATGGCAGCAGATGTCAAATTCTTAGTATGATTTTTCTGTTTCTCCTTCTGTGTTTACGTTTATGTAGATCTTTCTTGGGTGGGTGATTGCTAAGGATTGGGGAGGGAGTTAAGAAAGGAGGACTTCTCTTGCCGTTGTCTGTCTTTGTTTGTTTTGTTTGTTCTTAAAAATTAAGTTAAATATTGGCAATTTGGAATGAACACTGTACTAGACATTCTGCTTAATTCAAGAATCTTTTGAACACAACAAGTGTGCCAAAAGAGTGGGTAGAGAATTTGTGTCCAACCCCTTTAAGACCGGCCGGCCTCTAAGAACTGTCCACATTCTAGTAAGGAAATGGTTCATTTACAGAATAAATGACTGCTGGATTTTTTAGTCTGGTCTGTACCTGGAAAGAAAGCATTGGAGGACATTTAGAACTTGTTTCAGTCAAATTGGTGTTACAGAGATGGTGTGTTTTTGGATTTGGACCCTTGTCTATGTGAGAACCTGACTGTGGTTTGACCCTGTTTTGTACGAGAACCTGGCAACCAACCCTTTTTTTCAACCCTTTGGTCTAACCCCTTTTTGTACTTCTGTCCAATAATTAAATAGTTTTTTTTTCTTTTCTTCTTTCTAATATTCTTACTAATATTGTCTCCTATCTGATTTTTGTGATCCTACAAGTAACAACATGCTCTACACCTAGGGGGTTGTTATACAAGTCTCTATTACTATGTCATCCAAGCTGAAGAAGAGTTGTTACTCAACATTTCCTGTTTATGATTTTTATATCATTTTCCTTGTTTTTTATGTACAATGATCAATTTCTTATACACAGACACTAAGTAAATGGAAGTTAAATGGAAACATCAAGCAATATATGAGTATTGATTGACCAAGAAGATCAATTTGCCTTCAAAAACAGTTTCAGTCCATCTTGGAATACTGTTATACAAGTTTTGAACAGTTTCTAGTTGGATAGTGTTATCATTCTTCAGGACGGAGAGCCTCCAGTTCTTTTAGGACATTGTTGTCTTGGAATACAGGAACAACTTGATGAAACCATGTTGGTACCATAGGGTGCACCTGGTCAACTAAAATGTCTTTGTGTTCCTTGGCTGTAATTATCAGACCCAGTGACTCCCACAAGAAAGCTGCCCATATCATAACAGATCCACCAGCATGTTTAACAGTCGGGAACAGGCAGTGTGGGTTGAAGGCTTCCTTTGGCTTTCCCCAAACATAAACCCATCCAGATGTTGGAAAATGAGTAAAACATGACTCATCAGACCAAATTGCTGTCTCCCACTGCTCAGAAGTCCAGGTTTTGTGCTCATGTTATGTGTACCAAAAATATCGGTTTATTGAAGCTCACAACGTGCATTTTTTTGTTGAGACAGGGTCCTGGAGGTGGAGATACAGGTTTGATATCATGATTTTCAACACTTTTCCGCTTTTCATGACCGATGCAGCTGCAATTTGAGCACTACCTATCTAACCTCTGACCTATTCAAATCTCTTAAAGCTCGTATATGAATGTGCTGAATGTGAGTCTTTTACACATATCAGAAATATCAGAATATCAGAAACATGTTATA
This sequence comes from Hiodon alosoides, assembly GCA_025775065.1. NCBI lineage: Eukaryota > Metazoa > Chordata > Actinopteri > Hiodontiformes > Hiodontidae > Hiodon > Hiodon alosoides. Next base: position 2,299 of record JAOYSI010006430.1, on the reverse strand, counting down.
TAGTACTGAAATCAATATTAAACACATGTAGAATTCTTTTCAGTTGCAATTTGGTTACTTGAAAATACGAGTCATGTTTCCATTATTCTGTCTGACCCCTGTATATGGCCAGTTTTTTATGTACACCACCCGTTCATGAAAATTGATCGCTCCAGCAGACAATGAGTCATGTGGGTGTGGCCTGCTATATAAAGCAGACAGACAGGCATTGAGGCATACCGTTCCATTGAAACGGCTGCCCTCCTGGATTTTTCACGCACAACAGCGTAGGGTTTACAGAGAATGGTGCGACAAATAAAAAATTCTGTGGGTGATAAGAGCTTGTTAATGTGAGAGATCGAAGGAGAATCGCAAGAACGGTGCGAGCTAACGCAGAGCCACAAACCGGTGAATAACGGTACAGTACAACTGTACACAGAAAAGAATCTCAGAACTCAAACCAGTTGGTCCTTGTCACTGATTTGCAGCAGATGACCACACCAGGTTTCACTCTTATCAGCTAAAACAAGCAGAAGCAGCTCTAGCACTGGACAACATCGCCGGATCCGACGAATCCCAGTTCCTGTTGCGTCATGCCAATGGAGTCAATAGACCTGTCCTGCCTGGCATCAGTACAGACTGGTGGCGGTGGTGTAATGGTGTGGGGGAATGTTTTCCTGGTTAGGTCTCTTGATACCAATTGAAAAACCTTTGAACACCACTACGTATCTGAACATTGTTGCAGAATAGGTTCACCCCTTCATGGCTACAGTTTACCCTTCGTCTTGGAGACTATGTTATGTATTGTCTAAGAATGGTTCCAGTTTACTTGTGGGCCTGTGCAAACCCATATATATATATATATATATATATATATATATATATAAATTTTTTTGGGGGGTACACCCATCTAATACTGGGTCGGACTCCACTGTTGCCTCCAGAACAGCCTGAATTCTATATACTATATAGTATATAGTCATAGGTAGTCCATAATGGTCTGTTATATATATGTACATGACTACCCAAAGAGGACAGGCTGTTTGGAGATGGAGAGAGAGACCAAGCTCTAACTGTAGCTCACACTATATACACTAGAGGGGAGTGTTGATTTAAAAAAGTGATATTATTGGGTTTCTATCTTGCGCAGGTATTTTTCTAGTTACCTGCAAGATATTTCTCTTTTTTTTCCTTTGCAGTTCGGCTTATGTGGAGGTATTTTGCCCTTATCATGTCTGCAAATAGTCTCCAGTAAATCAGACTATTATCTTTCAGGTGGCATTTACAATGACTGGGTACATTTGTCAAATGTAAATATCCCACTTGCAATTAAATACCAATATTTTGCTGTGAGGGAGCTTCTATGACAGATTGACGTGAGGAGGTCAAAGGGAGCCCGGGGACGGAGACCGGACACTGATACTCCTCAGTTAATAGCGATGCAGCAAGATCAGCCTAGAGGCCCTGCTTGAGAAACAGATCCGTCTCACTCTGCTGGGAGAAGTGTCTGACAACAGCATCAGGCCAATTGTTGCAGCGTGGTCAACTGTACCAAAGCCAGACCTGAGAAATCGGCGAACAACCAGTAATGAAACCAACGGGGGGCATGTAATTAGGTTTCCATGAGTACACTCTGTTGGTTTAGTCTCACGTTGCAAAACATTAAAAACCCTTGTGTCATTAAAATTTTTAGATGAATGGATTATAATGGATTTACAACAAAGCCCACGTGAAAGTAAGATTCATCATGTCTTATATTAGCTTTCTGTTCACCCGTACTCCCACTCACCCTTAGCCTCTCTCTCTCCATATTTCTTTTCTCTGCATGATACCTTTTTAAAAACGACTTGAGCCAATTAGCAGAAAGCCAGAGATAGAGAGCAAGGCGCCCCTTGATGAGACATGATTGAGTCATTCAGAACGTCCCCCCACAGCCCCCCAATCCGACTGCCTTTGCTCTCCATTGCTCTCTTGCTCCCCGTCACGGTTTGATTATCGAAGCGTTCTCTCTGGCAGAGGTGATACACACTGTGTGGTTTCACTCATGTGTCCCTGGGAGCGTGGGCTGTCAGTCTCCATCTCCCCTTTGCTATCCCAGCCCTCTCTCTGTCTCTCCTCGAGGCGTTCTCTCCCTCTCTGCCTCCCTCTGTCAGTTTGGCTCTCTTTCATTCCATCAGTCTCCCCTTCCTTGTGGCGATCTCTGCGTTCCCTTTGTGCTGCCTTCTCCCCTTATCTTAATCTCTTGATTGGGGGGGGGGGGGGGGGGGGGGGGGGGGGGGGGGGGGGGGGGGGGGGGGGGGGGGGGGGGGGGGGGGGGGGG
>JAOYSI010006425.1:0-12851 GCA_025775065.1 Hiodon alosoides | reverse complement strand
CTCTCTCTCTCTCTCTCTCTCTCTCTCTCTCTCTCTCTCTCTCTCTCTCTCTCTCTCTCTCTCTCACACACACACAGGGAGAGGGGTATATCAAACCCCTTTCTTCTATGCCCATGCTTCATGGCCAGGCTCCTCCAAATTCGCCAAAATCTATCAAAATAATGTGTACATTTCTTAAGTAGCTGTACACACTTCTGGCGATAAAACCAAATATGCGATGTTTAGATTAATATATCAAATACTAGTTTATTTATTTGAAACTCGTTTAATTAATAAGTTACTATATAACAATATAAAAAGTGTATATATGTGTATATAGTGTAGATATGTTTGGTAATGTGTGGGGTGTTGGAGGAGTGGTGTTTCAGCTCCTAGTGCCAGCCAAGGGAGGATGGGCAAGCATAGGGATTCTTCCTGCAAGCATAGGGATTTCTACCTTGCCACTGGCATGCTTTTGGGGGGTCAGGCCTGGGACATATTGTATTTTTCTGTATGTAAAGCGTCTTTATGACATGGACATGTGAAAAGTGCTTTAGAAAACAAATTGATAGATTGATTGGTGTTTAGTACAGTGGAGGGCGATCTATCCAAAACAGGCACGCGCAAACGCACACGAATAAGCGCTCTCCAATGGCATTGTTCCAGAAATGCCTAAAGCGTGACCGTGTACCGGGCTGTAACGTAAATGTAAATGTAATTTGTTACAGTGCATCAGTCCATATCTCAAATGTTGAAAAGAGTTGCTCTGATCAATGCTAGGACGAAGGTACTCATCGTCTGCCCGTCTGGAGAGGCACTTGCAGCATGGTGCTTGCTCTATCAAACCAGGATTATTATTATTATTATTATTATTATTATTATTATTACTACTACTACTACTATTATTATTATTATTTCCTTGTTTAGTCTCAGCTTCCGCTTGTCGGTATAGGCTTTACTTGAGCTACGCTTGCTTTACAAGGCAGTTCACTGAGGTAGTTCCGGAGCCTGTCGGATAGTTCAAAGAGCTCCAACAACAACTGGTATCACATGTGTCTTTGTGTGTCACACGCGCGGTATAGTAATCTCAACGGCCTTTTCCTTAACTGAGTAAGGTATTCGAGTCATCCGGAACTGCCGATAAGACATCGTTTTCAGCTACGATCATGAAAAATAAATATTTGTTTTCTTATGTTTTCTTTCTCTTATCTCTTATTTATTAGTAGGGTTCTTCCAGAATGTAGGAAGCTTATTGTTTCTGTCTGTTTTATTATTATATTATATTAAAACAGAGTGTATATATTACTAAAATAATTTTGTTTTAAATTAAAGTCACTTATGAGTTAAAACTGATTTTTACTGTACAACGGGTGGTTAAATGGCTATGGTTTACCTCTAAACCTACAAGTGAGAACATTATTAAGCAAGGAAATTGATCTCTTAAGTATAATAGAGCAAAATTCATGTTATAAATCACACCGCATTTACAAATGTTAATACTCGTCTTTCAAATGGAGAAAAAATGTTTTCCTCAGAAAACTAAAAGTACTGCTATACTTCAAGAAATATTCGAGTGCTGGGATTTTGTCTGTTCTGATTTTTTTCCTGTGAGGTTGCACTGTTCATTTGGATTATTTTCCTGATACTAGGAAAGGTTATTGTTTGTACTTTATTCCATAATTCCTCAGTGAATTGGTGTTTATATTATCTGGGATAAATTCTTGTGTTTAAATGACACTGGTTAATCCTTTTTAAAGATCACATCACTGTTCCTTGCATCACTGTTTAATGGGCAAAATGTAAATGGGCTGCCCCATGTAACTAGCATAGACTTGATCTACATGAATAGTTCACTGTCAGGTCCACATTCAAACCCATGAAGAAGACTGATGAATCAGAACTCGGAAATAGGAAAGATAAATGCTCTATTATTATGGCTTTTGATTGTTTCTCTCGCAAAATGTGAATGGTACAGGTACACATTTTTTGTAATTTTTTGTTTTATTTTTGTTGGGTAACCATTTGGGTACTTACCTTTTACATAACTTAACATTTGCTTCGGCTGGCGCAGACTTCGGCAGCCAAATCCGTATCCCAGTTACACATCATGAAATTTGTGGTAAAAGAATATTGTAAGTTTGTTGCATAGTTCCCGTGATCCCAGTAAATATATGTTTCTTCTGCATGTGTAAGATTTAATAAATAAAAATTACACAATTAATGAAAATTTAAACTCTGAAATAAGATTTAAATAATTGGAGCAATCTAATTGGTCAAGAAAATGGAGCAATCTGATTGGTCCAAAATATGGTACAAATCGCTCCATTTTTTCGGCCAATCAGATCGCAAATGATTGTAAAAAGATATCGACGAATTTCTGTTACCTTCAACTGCATACCTATTTAGGGTACCTCCAGAATGTAGGAAACCTATTGTTTCTGTATGTTTTATTATCATTAGGGTTCCTCCAGAATGGAGGAAACCTGTTGTTTCTGTACGTATTATTATTATTAGGGTTCCTCCAGATAAGGAAGAAGACTTCTGATGTAAGAAAAAAAAAGATATTAATTAAAGTTACACAAATATTTATTACTTCAAGTTCATGTCTTACGCATCATATGGACTTGAAAACGATTGTACATGTAGCGTACAGCCCTAAGAGACACTGGGTCCAGTTTGAGGTTAATATCTTGAAATATGTGGAAATGACATGAATGAATGATGAAAAATAAAAAAAAATTCCCCTAAAATCGTTCGTTGGTCCGAATGACTTAATATTTGGTACAGCGATGACATTAAACATGATTGCCATTGCTACCCTGTGTGTCATAAATGTATGAAACTGTAATGGCTCGTGGACAAAAAAGTATCTTGAACCCATAAAGATAGAATTAAAAATAGGTTGAACCTATAAAAAGTTACTGAAAATGCAGCATCCGTCCAATTAACTTGATTTTTGGCACAAATGTGTAGGATAGAAGCCTCCTTATATGGTGATAAGGAACAAGACTTCTGATAAATAAGATTTTAACACATGATTAAACACATTTGTCTTGTGGAAATGACAGGTGATAGTAAAATTGAATTCCCCAAAAAGCACTCGATGAGCCAAGTGACTTATTATTTAGTACAATGGTGTGGGGAATATGTCTCCCAATATGGTATTAAGGAATAACATTTTCAATGTAAAACAACAGAGATATTCACAGGTAAATTCTGGAATGCTGTATTTATCTAATCACTTTTTTTTTTAACCCTCTGGCGAGCAAGGCACTGTGGGTTAAATGCTAGCTCTGTTCTCAAAGTTAGTTTCGTTGGACATGGAAAGTTTATAGGTTCAGAAAGGCTTCCAAACAGCTGTTGGACGTGGGTCAATGTGACTCTGTGACCATGATGGACGACGGGAGGAGGAGGATGAGGAGGTGGAGGAACCCGCCTATTGTTGCCTGCAACTATTTTTATTCTTGCTGTTGTTGTTGCTGTTGTTGTTGTCGTTGCTTGTAATTATTTTATTGATTCTATCCCCTATTTTAACTTAGATTTACTGTCTTATTAGCCTTCTATTATATAATCAATTTCTACTTCATATTTGAATCGTCAATGTCAATGCTCAAACTATTCAATTAGTGTAAAATGATAAATCTCGACTCCAGTTTTACTGAAAACAGAGGAGATACAACTAAATAATATTGATCATTTTGACATAATATTAACTAAAGTTAAAATGCCCATACTAATAAACTTGAAATCCATCTTCTGAATCACATTGAGGATTCCAATTATATCAGCAACATTTATTTTGTTGCTGTGTAATGTTTGCAATCAAAGTACTGCTTTTTAATTTAGACTAACCCTGTGAGGTACCAGTTCAGCTTCAAGTAGTATGATGAAAACCTGTTTGGTGGTTAAAGATTTGTAAATAAATCTGCACTTTTAACTGCCTTAATCAAACCTGATTGGGAGAAATACTTTTAGATGAGTGATTTAGGTCACGGTAACTCCATATATGTACATTTTGTTAATTTTATCGTCAAGCACTTGAGCTGCAAAATGTATAAAATAAGGTATGCAAATACCTTTTATTATTAATATTATGAATCATTAGGAAGTTACTGCATGCTCTGTAAATCCCTTTAAGTATGGGGCTTGTCCTCTTATACAATATTAGAGACAAATTAGAATAATAAGACAACCCTGAAGAACAAAAGACTGGAGAAACCTACAGTGGGGTCCCTTAATTGTTTATCTCGCTCGTTCTTCACTGTCTTCTCTGGTTCTTGCTACAGAGTGTATAAGTAACCTTTACCATTTTGGCCATCCCTCGTCCACAAATTGAGAACCCTCAACTGTATTGTAAACAATCTACTGTGTTGTAAAATTCTATTCTCTTTTCTTTTTGCCTTTAACTTATCTTTGTTGCCATGGTATTTTAGTATCTCCTCACACCTCCCTTTGTCTGTTTCCTCTTCACGCACCTGAGGCAACAACTTGAGGTGAAATCAAGACAGGGGCCCTGGGTTTAAGCCAACAGCTTGTGTGGACATCAGAAAGCAGTTTCTCAGAAGCCAGCAAGTCAACTTCGGGAAAGTTCTTTTTTAGACCATCCCATGATAAAACTATGAATTCAGACAGAATAATGATTTTATCCGAACACCAAACCCCACACATCAAAATCACTATCTGTGAATGTGTGCATTGATAAAACAGTCAACATTTTCGTTTGTATTCAAAATGTTGCAGTAATGTAACAGCAATAATTTGCCATTTATTTATAGTTCTTTCACTTCCAGTAACCTGTATAAAGGCGGTATTGATTTAAATTGAAGCAGAAATATGACATTTTCAGTCATGCTTGCTAATTTGATAGCTTAATCATTTGACCTTATATTAAGAAGTATACTTTAATATCTAAATTTTGACTAGGACCTAAGACATATAAGTTATCATAAAGATATTGAAAGACACCCTTGTTCCGAGAAAAACAGTTGTTTAGAAGCAAAGTATGACGATTTCAAACGTATTCAAGGAGATCCGTTGCTTTAATTAAAACATGAGCATTTCACGATACATTTTTTTTTAGAATATCCATGAACTTATTTTCCAATCACTACTGGAAAAAACACGCCTACTTCTCATTTGCATTCAAAGCTCTAAGCACCCGTTTTTCAGGTGTGCCGATAAAAGCAGCAGGTATCGAAATCGCGTGTCAGTTGGTGTGTAGATGGATAAACTTTTTAAAATGATAAATGTATTGCTACAGCCAACCTTAATTTATATTTTCACAGTGTTTGCTTCGAGTGTTGTACTTTGCGACAATGGGCACAGTGAGTACGAGCATTGGTATTGATTTTCAAAGAAAACAGAAGGTGCTATTTTCGCTGATGTCATTGTAGTTTCCACAATAGCAACTTTGTTCACTCAAAACACTGATGTGATAACTATGTGTTTTTTATAATCTGGACAACTTTCTATTGGGTGGATTTTCCATTCTGAAATTGTTGTGGCAGTTTTGTTGTTGCTATTTTTTGTGCGCGTGCAATTGTCAATTATGTCGTGGAAAATATTATAACTTTCAAAATAACGTTGTTGAATGACGATTGACAGCCATGAGAAGGTTTTTAGCCGCTATGTGGTTTGGAAAGAATACCCCCCTCCCAATCCATAACTAAATTTACAAATTCATTCTATTTATGTATTGCTTTGATAACTGCGTCTGTAGTGTTTAAATGATTTAATCTACCCAGTTAATTTGTGGATGCCATATATGTCTTTAATGTGCAAGGAGACCTATAATATCCAAATGGAAATTAATAATTAGTAATTGGAAACGTTTTTAAAAAATAAAAAATAAAACTACTTGAGAAGTTGATTAACTTTACATTACTATGTTTGAATTCCACCAAACAGTAAAAGCAAAAAAGCTTCTTTGGCACCATAACCTTTGCCAGAAGTGATCTAGGTTTCCTTGTGTGGCAAATAGTCAGCCTGAACTCTATGTTTTCTGCATTGGGCAATGTAATGCTGGAAATAGGGCCTTTAAAAAATATTTTGCTGATAATTAATTGTTTGAATTTTGTAGTTATATTCCTGTCGTCACAATTCTAAAATGCCTGAGTTTTCAGATGTCAGTGTTTTCCGCTTAATCCTTGTTATATTCTTCTCCCAACACAGGTACACTGTGGTATTTGGGGTGCTTTGACCAAGCCTCTCTCAAACTCAACAGCAGTCTCTATGAAGCACCTGCTGGAAATGTTCCCAGCCCCGCTGTTTGTTCAAAGACCTGTCTTGATGAAAAGTAAGAAAACAGACTCACACTGTGCTTGGTTTTTCCTATTGTGCTGTTATCCATTTATATTGCAACATGACTGTGATTACTCACTTTCAGCTTGATTTGACATCCACAGCACTGGGTGTCATTAGTTTCTCCAATAAAATGTCCTTTAGGGACTGCAACCCAATCCCAATTTTACACTCCAGCGGGTGCGTGACAGGGTTAAGATGCATGTGTTTTGGCCCGGCCCGGACCGACTGATCAAAATATGAAAGAACACAAAACTGTATTCTCTGTACTGTTCTTCATCCATATATACAGAACTGTTTGTTGCTTTAGATGTGAGCTGTATTAGGGTTATAAATAGCTTTGACTCAAAACTTTCTATGGAGGGGAAAACAAAGAGGGTTCACAGAAGATTTAACCAACAGTAATGTAATACCTGCAGCACATTCCAAAACAACAAAGTGCTTCTTCAAGAGGAAGCACATAACGGTAAGCTTAGTTCACAGAGCCGTCACTAAGATAAAGAGGAGAAGAGCTATTTAAAACTTTTATGTGCAAATGTGTTCAAAACAGTCAGACATCTCAATTATCAGTCATTAAACACTCAAGCTTTCCTTCCATCATGAAGTTGTTATTACAAACTATTAAAAAACCTGCCAAGCGTCAAATTTAAAAAACAATTATAATTAATTTCAGATTAAAGTGGATTTGAGGGGTATATGAGAAGGAATACATTATTAAATATGAGAAAGGGCATTTTCCTGTCTGTCAACCTGCTGAACCTGATTAAGTCATCATTGACCCAGTTGTTATCTGCTGCATTCTTTAACTGGGTCGTCTTACTGTACGGGGGTACTTCACAAATGAAATCTGATGAGACAAATTTTGTGGAAGAATTCCAGCTGATTTTTCTTTTTGTACCAATGTGCAGGTATCCGATAGCGGCGTTGTCCAGCCAGCAGTGCTTTTGCAGCGGCCTGTCTGAGGCTCTGCTGGTGGCGGAGCTCCGAAACGGCTCTAATGCGGTCGGTGGAGAGGATGACGCGTCTAGGGGACAGAACAGCCCGCAGTGGTGAGCACCAGGGGGTGCCCTGCCCCATGTCTCAGTGCTCCCTTCTCCTCCATTTGGGGCACCGAGGCCCAGCTTTTATTATTCTTTACCCCCCTGCCCCACAGTGACTTCTGCGGTAACAAGCCTGCGGCCCCCTCTGAGGCTCCCCCCCAAAACTGCTTGCGTGTCTCTGGCGCTCTGCAGTGTCCCAACAGGTGCGTTGTTTTTTTTTACTCCAAGCAATGTTGTTCAGTTTCACTTTCTGATTGGAAGAATTCCATTATCCTGGAGGAAAGAGTCCTGGTGAAATAAACGTATCAAGGATCTCGTTTAAACTTCCTGCACTATTAGCAAACTGTTGCACTCTCTTCAATTTCAAATCTTCAATTTCTGTGTTTTAGCGACAGCATGAAAGATGTATCTCTTGATTTCCAAGGCTGTCTGGATCCCTGTGCCTGCCCATTGGAGGCGAGCAGGGAGGACTGGCCGTCTACAGGACCCGCGGCCCTTACATCCACAATATCAGCTGTGCTGCGGTTGCTGAGACAGTGCAGACAGGGAAGCCCTTCCTGCTGGAGGTGTCTGGGTATTTAGCTACGCCTCGATGGCAGCCCACTGGTGAGCCCAGTATTTTGCAGTCGCCAAATTCCTCTTTATTAAACACTTTCAGTTTTGTTTTTTATTCACGTCGTGTCTGCATTTTTTTCCCCGTCCCTCCAGGAATACAGGGCCTGGGGGCCGAGAACACCTCTGCAGTTGTCGTGGTGATCGGCTGGACCCCTGGTGGTCAGAGCATTCACAGTGTAACTGCACTGGAGAACGGCTTCTTTACTCTCTCCCCTGACTGGATACTGGCTATACCTGGAACGTACCGCATAAGTACGCCCGCACCCGTTTTGACATTCTGCTGGTGTAACGCACACTATTCATACCCCTTTTGTCTCTTGTCCTCGACTCTATGAAGAGATTTCACTATCAGTAGCGAGCTTGTTCACGACGGGCCTCATTACACTCTCTCCCTCTAAATACCCAGAGCAACCTCGGCTGACTGATAGGCATCGGTCTTCAAGCATTCAACGCCCCTGGCCATCGGGTTTCCATTCACCCTAGCCAGGGATCGAACACGAGTCATTAAAACCAACAAGAGTCTTTAGCTAAGATCTAATCATTTGGTTATCTTCAACTCTAGGGAGTGACGTATCTGTCAGTAGCTAGCTCGTTCACAACCTGCATGAAAATTCTGCACCTGAAATCACATTATCAGGATGTGGTGAATATTCTGCACCTGAAATCATATTATCAGGATGTGGTGAAAATTCTGCACCTGAAATCTCATTATCAGGATGTGGTGAATATTCTGCACCTGAAATCACATTATCAGGATGTGGTGAAAATTCTGCACCTGAAATCACATTATCAGGATGTGGCGAATATTCTGCACCTGAAATCACATTATCAGGATGTGGTGAATATTCTGCACCTGAAATCACATTATCAGGATGTGGATTCTACAGGAAGATGCATTGATGTTGCACAGTTTGTCCATATGGCCATACATCCTGTTTAACGTCCTTCTGTCCTTGCAGACGTGACAGTCAGTAACAGCGTCTCCCGGCAGTGGGCAAGCCTGCAAGTGACAGCCGTCCTGCCTAGGCCTGAGGGCCTGGAGGTGACTGTTCTGCAGGAGCCCCAGGATATCCCGTCTTGCGTCCCCTTCACTGTGCAGGACTCCGACGACTTGGTGAAGGTCTTCCTGGGGGACGTCTTGACTTTTCAGGCTTTAGTGGTCAGGGGGGTCGGGCTGGACTTCTCTTGGCACTTTTCCGATGACGGGCGTTCACGGCACACGGGGACAGATTGTCACCCTCCATCTGACTGCTTGGCCAGCTCTGTGGTAAGGAAGTATGGCTCGCACCCGAGGAGTTTTGAGTACTCATGGCGGGTTCTTAGCCAAGAGGTTTCTTTTCCTCTTTTACAGAGCCACACTTTTGAAGAAGCAGGGATCCATACGGCATCTGTGAATGTCTCCAACACCTACGGTTGGAATCACCAGACAATACACATTGTAAGTCGGCAAGTTGATGGAATACATTGAGACCATTCATTATGTAAAAGCCTTGCGTTACTTTACTCATTAAAGTAAGACAAAACGGAAACTCTGTTTTGTGGTATGCAATATATTGTGAATGAAACCATTATACTTCTTAAAAACAAGTTTGGAAGGGCCCGATTAGTTCTTCACTCCATTTTTGTTGCCTTACTCTGAGAAATTTTTGATATTTCAATGGGCAAACTACATTTTTATATACACAGGAGAAATACATTGATCGCCTGGTGTAGGAGAAAGCTTATCAGAGACATATCAGCAAAAATTCTGTCATTTGCCATCTGTGCCATCAGATAGAGCTTTGAAATACATTTTAAATGGAACGTCAAAACGACTCAGATGGCTTTTCATATTTTGATAAAAAGAAACAGTTGATAATCCACGTTATCCTGGCCTGCTCTGATTGTGTCGTTCTGTGCAGGCTGTTATCCCACGAGTCCTGGGTAACCTGACTCTGGAGAGCCGGAGTGGGGAAGTTTTCACAGTGGGACAGAGCTGCTCCCTGGAGCTGGTACTCTTCACCACCGTGCGTCAACTCCTCATGCTCAATGTCTCCCTGGGGGCGGACGGTGGTCAAGTTCGCTCCCTGGCCGGCGATGACCCTGGCAGCCTGCAGCTGCTTCGCACTTACGGCTCGCCCAGCTGCCTGCTCCACGTGCGTCTGGTCTCCCGCCTCGCCGCCGCCGGGACCTTCCCCGTGTCCGCCACAGTCTCCTCACCCGGCTCCGTAGGGAGCGTGGCTCTCTCGCGCCCCCTGCAGGTGTACGCGCCCATCAGTGTCCTTCACCCTGAACCGCTGTGGAATTCTGTGATTTCATCTGGGTCCAACCGCACCTTTAGCGTTGTCAGCCCGGCCGATCGCACAGGCTCCTCTGTGCGCTGGACTGTTTCCAGGGGCGACGTCGCCGTCGTCAACCAGACCACGGAGGAGTGGTCCATTGTCCTCTGTCTCCAGTATGCCGGTCAGTACTTTGTGAGTGTCACGGCCTTCAATCCCATCAGCAGCGCGTCTTTCCTGTCCCAGCTGCTGGTCCAGGATGCGATATCTGATTTCTCCGTCCATGCCCTCAGCCCAAAGTACGTGCAGACCGGCTCCCCAGTCATGGTGCGGGCCGCTGTAGCCGGTGGCACAAATGTGACTTATCTCTGGAGGTTCGGTACGAACTCCAGCCTGGCAACAGACTCCGACACAGTCTCTCATGCGTTCAGCAAGCCAGGCACATACTCTGTGTCTGTGACTGCGGAGAACCGTATGAGCCGAATCCTTGGCGACCCCCTGGAATTCGTGGTGCAAGATCCAGTCGGAACTCTTGCAGTGCGCACACCCAGCCCCGTGACGGTGAAGCGGAAAGTGGCGATGTCATTGGCTGTTGCAGCAGGGAGCGACCTGGCTGTTGCCGTGACAGCCAACGGCTCTCTCGTGTACAGCAATAACGGCTATGTGGCAGGAGCGGAGCTGATGGTGCCTCTGGTCTTCCTGCGGATGGGGACCGTTCAGATCACCATCACAGCCCGAAACCAGGTCTCCTCAAGGAACAGCTCAGTGTCGCTCCTGGTGGTGCCCGAGTTACATTTGGCCACAGTAGAGCTGCCCCAGCCAGCGATGGTGGGAGAGCAAATCATTCTCACTGTGAAAGTCAATGGTAAGTTATTCACAGAGTTGGGCTTTTAGGGTGTCAAACGCTCTCTGATGCCGACTATTCTCTACGTAATTTCCCATTTGTTTAATGTAAAAATGCCTTGTTTAGTCGGATCAAACCTGTGTAACCATGAAGAAAGGACCGCAAAATAAAAAGAAGAGAGGACAGTGATGGAAACAAAATATAAAAAAGACGAAAACCATGCTGATTGGCTCGTCTTGGCAATGTCAAAAGTAGGGTGTTGCGGCATTCGATTACTCAGTGCATTTTATATTATAAACTCAGTTTTATGTCCTTAACATGCCCGAATGATCTTTTAAAATACAGCAGAGCTACAACTAAATAATATAATATTTAATATAATATAATATAATAATGCAACATAAAAGCACGTGGATTTGTACTGAAAAGCTTTGCCTACATTTCCAAAAGTCTTTCCTTTACTGCTAAAAGTAAGTGTCTGTTATCTTACCAAGTTTGAAAATATCAGTACCATGAGCTGTGCATGTCCGTCGGCTACAGAAAGTTAACTACCTCCCAAAAACCTCCTGAAGTACGTTGTCCAAAAGAGAAAACACCTACATTTCTGCCTCTCAGACATCTTAACAATCTCTCAAGCAAGACTGTGTCAGTTTAAACTACTATTTATTATATGTATATATTATATTATATTTATTTATTTTTATCAGAGTTTTGTTCAAGCTTGTTTAAAATATTTACTTCCGTTTCAGGACAATTGTGGTCGAACAGAAATTATCTTTATACATGGAACCTTCCCCACAACCGGACAATTAGCACCGGCAGTCCTGTAGTTTCAATGAGCTGTGATGAGCCTGGTTCTCATCCAGTCGATGTGACTGTGACCGATCATGCCTCCAGCATCTTGGCCGGAACGCTGTTGAATGTGACTATGCTCGGTGCTGCCCCCTCCATGTCTCATCCCGCCACTACACCTACAGGTGCTCCTGTGCACTTCTTAATTAAGGTAAAGAAACGGGACTTTGCTTCACTGTTCTCAGATGTTTTTAATATATATGTTATATTTACATTACTTTAATTGCATCTCCCAAGTTGAAATTCATATAATGAGTTATTTTTCTATTATGTTGATCCTGAAATGTACAGAAGTTCAAAAATATAAGACATAACATGACAAAAAGATACATGAAATGTCAAGGGTTCAACTTATATAAAAAAATCTATATTTTAAAATCTATCTTGCAGAATGCCCCCCATGATGGTAGTCTGGATGTAGAACTAGGAGATGGCAATGGAGCTACTGCACTATATTCTTCTGGAGTAAATGGGTTTGTGTAAGTAAAATATGCACAGAATATCATTGTGTTTCTGACCTCCTGACTACTTTATCTTGCTCGAACACTGGTATTATGTGTTTTTAAAGTTTCGACCACACGTACACTGAGACTGGGTTGTATCACATCCGAGTGGTCTCCGGCGGCAAGGAAATGCTGTCTTCGATAATAGACGTCCAAGAGCCCGTTGATGGTGTTCACTTAACAGGCCCAGAGGCATTTCCCCTGCTGGCCAGGTATGTAATGCAAGTGCAGATGTTTGTGTGATTGTGTGATATTTATGATACTGAAATTGACCTGAAGGAGAACTTCGGTGACATTTAAATTGGCATTAGCTGAGCAGAGTAATGTTGAAGAATCAGAAGTTTTTGGGT
This sequence comes from Hiodon alosoides, assembly GCA_025775065.1. Lineage (NCBI taxonomy): Eukaryota > Metazoa > Chordata > Actinopteri > Hiodontiformes > Hiodontidae > Hiodon > Hiodon alosoides. The sequence goes on along the minus strand of JAOYSI010006425.1, from coordinate 110 downwards.
CAAATCCCTAGCGGGGTACAACAGGTCTACCTCTGAGGATGGTACATTAATTGAATGGGTCTTGAAGTATATTGTTATGCAACTTTTAAAATGTGTGTGTGTGTGTGTGG
>JAOYSI010006424.1:0-12852 GCA_025775065.1 Hiodon alosoides | reverse complement strand
CACACACACACACACACACACACACACACACACACACACACACACACACAAACACACACACACACACACACACACACCTCACACACACACACACACACACACACACAACAGGTGCTCTGTTGTTGTTTGAATGGAGCGAGATCCATAGTAGCTAGTAACTGATCTGAGGTCAGGGCTGTCACCTTCTTCTCCCAGGACAGAAAAATTGTTTTCCTCCACATCGCTCTCATGAAGGGAAGTGCATTCAGCCATGAGGCATGAAACAAGCCAGTTAACATCATTTTTATATCATCTATTCATTTCTACATGCAAATGACCTCGCAGGAAAATGACCCGACCTGATGCCGGAAAAAAAGTTGGGTTGATTATCTGGACTGATAACTCATTTGTAATTAAGACACTTACTGTTGTACAGAGAACATCAACATGTGACCTTGACAAAAGCAGACAAAGGGAACGACAACAAATAAACAACGATATGAGAAAACGGGCTGTAGGAAAAATGGCTTCAGGGATGAGCTTCAAACATTGAGCCATTCAAATGGGAGCGCAAAGAGGACCGATATGAAGATGAAAGTCGCGGACATTTGTGCACATTTGTCTTATTGCAGGGATTAATCCGAAGTTCAAGGAAAGACTGGCATATGACATTACCAAATAACTATGCAGCAATGTCATCTCAAAATCACGACCGCATATTTATGCTAATGATCTGTCTGACTTATTCTGGGCAACAAAACCGCCTCCCCCATCACCTGATTGACAGCCCAAATGTTAAAATAATCGGAGAATCACATTTCTGCGCTTTGTTGGAGGGTTAGAAAGGGTTGCTTTTTTCGCTCCTCCGTCGTCAGCCCTGTCGGACCCCTGCCCCGCACCTCAAGGGGAGGGGGGCCCAAGACGTAAGGGTTACAATTTGTGATGAGAGGAGGAGTACGATCAGATAACACACTGCTTTGTTCTGCCCCCTCCTGCTAGCCAGGCTCCAGCCCCGCATTAGAGCACCACTGAACCTTTTGAGGGAGCTCACACCATTATTTTACACCCCTGGGTAAATGTCAGAGGGAGCTGCTGCAAAATTTAAATCTCCTCTCTTCGTTCTTGTCTTTCTCTCTCCTCGTCTCGCGCCTCTTCCCCGTTCTTACTTGATGATCTGACGGATTTTGCTGTTCTTCTCTGCATCTTTCCCCCGTTTCTTCCCCACCTCTCTCACACACGTCTCCCCTTTCTCCAGCCCATGCACCACTCTTTATTTCTCTCCCAGTTTCCTCTCTGTGTTTTTATTGTTCCAAGGCCTTACTCCTGCTCTGGTTCCCTCCACTCATCTGTCTCGCCGTCGCAAGGATGCCTCCGATAAAGCCAGGAACGTAACGTGGGGCCCCCAGCTCTGAAACTTGACTTGTTTCCACAGCATCACAGACATTGCTAACAAACCCCCAGGCACCGTGTGAAACCTTTGTGCGTTAGCAAAGGGGTAAAAAGGGTGAACTCGAAACATTCAAATACAGAAACCAATGGAAGATAGATCGAACACGGAATCCCAGATAGATTTTGGGTCTCCTTGCAAATACTGTGCTCACAGTCGTAGGTGGCAAAATAGGAAAGAAACTTCTTATTTTTGGGACCCTATCGCAAGAAACAAACAAGCCTGAAGAGGCTAAACAGCAGAGAGGAGAATTGTTTTATCTGGTCAAGGTCATAAAGTGAATTTATAGACTATAGTATTGTGTAGCCCCTATATTCCCTGCACATTCATTGGTCCCTGTCACTGAACACTGGCTCTCTTCATTACATTGTCACAAGGTCTATAATCAACATCCAGGCAGTAACTCACAAAACCAACCCCGAAAAAAAGATGTAAAACATAAAAAAGAAAATTACAGAATGTGGTTCAGGAACAAATGATTTCATCAGAAAGTGGAGCACTCTGTCTCGTAAAAGCCAAGGTAGATTTGTTACCTGCCCGGTCTCCTGCGCTCTCCTCTGCACTCTCCTCTGGGCACTGACCTTTGAGGTCTGACGTCTGAGTGAGCCGTGGTTGGTGAAGTCTCTCAGCACCTTTCTCTTTCACACCCCCCTGGAGGTCCTCATACAGGGTCCCAAGTGCATTCCCTTTGTGTGTGTACGTGCGGTTGCTTCACATCTCACCAGGAGCCCCTCAAATCACTTTCCAATATAATTCAAGTGTCGACGGGTGAAGAGTGTTCCATAGCTGTTTGGAAGCAGCAATATTTAAAGTTGATTGCCTTTCTGAAATCTACAGTGTATATTAGCCTCGTCTTGCCTGTTTGTTTCCAGGGGTGCGGTCACACAGTCGAGAAGTTTTATTTCCCAATTTCCACATCTCACCTTAGTCACCCTTCATGCAAGCCATCAGTCCTGGACATGGAGCGAGGCTAAACACAATCTCAGACACTAAAAGAGAGGCAGCTTGCAGAGCGTCCATGATTAGGCCATATTCTCCCATTGGGTTTCTGCCGAGAACAGCTTCCACGGTCTCCCAGGTAAAAACGTGTCGGAGAGCTGACGTTTCAGCGCCAGTGTTTTTCCCTTGCGTGGTGCTGTTTATTGTATCCACGCCAGCCTCCATGCGGTACGTTTACATCTAAATCCGAGCAAGGAGCTACACTGGCGAAGAGGACTAAACAAGGTCAATTAGGCAAGGTGTGCAACCTTCCCATGCTGGGCAAAGTCACAGTGGGCAGTTCTGAGGTTCTTGTCGTTGGGGACTCGACAGAACAGAACCACTTTTGCCGATTTCTGACTGTACAGGAACAGGAATTAGCAGCGGTATCCGAGTGTTTCCACTTGACTGTACAGGAACAGGAATTAGCAGCGGTATCCAGAAAACAAGAGGAGAACAAAATTATGAATGTGAAATTAATTGTTTTCCATTAATTAAATTTCCTTGCTTGTGCGTCATTGTGTTGTTCCGAAATACCAGATCTCAGAAGTTTGGAGATATGCTTCATTGACTTGGACCTGTCATTGCGCCACAACGTGGTCGTGTCAAGATAACATGACTTTACTGCGAGTGAAATCTTACGCCGGTTCCAGTGTCCTCGACAGAAGAGCAGGGGCTTCTCTGCAGCAGCAAAAGCATTGCTTAGAGCTGTCTCGACCCGTGCTAGGAGTGGATTAAAAGCTACCATTAGGTTCAGCAGAGATTCTAATTACTAATATCTTTTTCTCTCTCTCTCTTATCATGAGACCCTTGACTCCTCCCAGTTTTACATGCGGGTACCCTGCTCAGCCTGGGCTTTAATTTGGGAACCCTTTCAGGACATGTTCCGTGGGAAGAGAGAGATGCAGTTTCAGTTCCTGAGACCTTTTCTTTTCTTATCAAGGTGTTGAAATTCAAAGGAAGAACCACCTTTGGAAGAACACTTCCATGTCGGATACAACTTCTGTACCGATTCCTTGGTGGTGCATTTTTTGGGGTAGGGTGGGGGCAGGGATGGGGTTGCTAAAGAGGTTACACTTATTAGCTGCAGTGTGTTTTAAGGGAGGAGAAACATGTCGAGTTGGCGCCTCCAGCGCCAACTTTTCTATGAAGGATCTGCCATCTTTCTCAGATGAAGACATCCGTGTCCCCTTTGATCTTCAGCGGCTCGTCGCGCTACAAAGCAAAGACATTAATGAGTGAAACTTGCCTTGGAACGCATTCGAAAGCACTGTAGAGCAGAGCCAATGGAACAAAGGAATGAGAAGTCGCCTCTGTTGAGCTGCCTTAACCCTAGCTCACCTGTCAGCGCTTTTTACCAGCATGCAGGAAGTTCTCCTGAACGGTTTAGGAGCTTTTCAGATCTATCTTTGGACGCAGTCCTAGGGCTCCTGCCATTTTCCCCCTTCACAACAGATGTGGAGACATTTAGACCCCGTCCTTGTTTCCTTGAATCTTGCCTGCCATAATCTACTGTTTGCTGTTCTCTTTTTCTGTCAGTTTAAAAACAAGAGTGGATGCCAAAAACAGCAGATGGGAGCAGGGCAGACAAATCTCGCCTTTCTCCCGTCTTCTGCCATGTTGCCGGCGGATTACAATTTCTTTGTAATTCCGTCATTTATCACAGCAATTCATACAACCCTGAGCGGCCATTGAGGCTGGTGAAGCAGAAGCCCTCTTTTCTGCGAATGCCAGCCAGTTACAACCGTTTCCCCCATTGGCTATCGTTCTTCCCTGGGCCTGCTGTTCCACATGTTCTGTTTGGGTGGTGGTAATCTCCCTTCTAAGGGATAAATCTCTCCAGATATCCGTTCACTCTTTTTAAAGCACAGGATATCAACCTTTGGAAAAGCTGTTGATGATTCTGACATTCCATTTGCAAAACTGCAGCATTGTCCAGAGTGAAATGTGAATTGGTTGTTGTACTGAACTTCTTACCTGAACTAACACGCCCACTGTTGTTCCTAACCTGTTTCCCTTCTTCGACTTTTTGGTGCAGAATTTCCCATTGTTGGGAAGCCAGGGGCTGGGCCTGTTTTTTGCACACAAAAAGGCAGGTTGGAATCCAGGCGGCTCACACTCACTAGCTGAATTACCACTGTTGTGCTTTAGTGCGACTTCAGGGCCTGAAGCCTCAGTTAAATAAAAAACAAATAAATAAAAAACACCTACATTTTGTATGCATTATCAATGATGTAGTTTTGCAAATTTTAGTAAATATTTAGGGAAATGGTGAAAAGAACATAAAGGGATCAGTATATATCAGGATATACTGCCAATGTTATACCATTGGCTGCTGTGCGATACTTCACATTAGTAAGCTAGCATAAAGAACAGTAAAACCTTACAGTAAAAGACAGAAAATTTGAATATGAATGAATTAACAATTTCTGAAGATGCAAAACGAACATTTAATGAACACATAACTAACGTTATGTGTGTTGTTTCTGGTGGCGAGCACGTCAAATACATATTCAGGCAGCTGAATAAGAAGTTAAACAAGGTGAACATATATATTATGTCCTAATACTCCAAACCCCGAAGCAAGGGAGTCTCAGTGTATAAAACAAGCATAACTCTAGCCCATGTAAGATTTAGTAAAAATTGTGGTTTGAGAAAAACATTTTCACCCATAGCGATAACCCAGCCCTTGGCCTCACTTATCCTGGACAAAGCTTGCCACAAACTGTGGGGTTACCTAAGCCCTAAAAGATTGGGGTAAGCCTGTTTCTAACCCCCTCTGGCGCGGAAAAATACATGTAAATGCATTTGGCCCAGACACGCACCTGGAAGCCCCACTTAAGTATGACAGCGGTAACGTGGCCACCAACGTTCTATTACAGCGCAGCAAACTACACATGCATGGCTATGAGACAAGCTAGGCGTGCACAGAGACCGAGCAACAGATCACATCGTTCCCACGCAAGCAATAATGGAGAATGTCTTGTAGTTGCTTTGTTTTGTATTGTTTTGTTTTTTCCGATGTCAACAAAAGAGTTCCAGATTGGCGGAGGCACATTTTTTTTTTCTTAAAGATTTGTTTGAACGGCAGGAGGCAGTTTGAGAATTTGGCATTTGACAAGTGATGGAGTGTTGCTCCAGTTTACTTGTACACACACACAAACACACACACACACATACACACACACACACACACACAACTGGGAGTCGCTTCAAAGTGAAGCTGCTGTTGACGGGATTGTCAGCTTAGCGCCCTCGCTTCCGCTCCCTCCTGTACTTCACATGGCTTATTAATGAAACAGGTGGAAGAGACACTGCCGTGGGGACATCATTACACCTACAGCACAATGCTCTTTTGTTTTGTCTGATCAAACAATTGGGAGGCACAATCATGCAATATGTACGACTACAAGTGTGCTACTAATACAAATCATGGCCTCGCTTGCAGTGCCGCTGCGGCTTGCAGGCCACGCTTCTGTGCGAGGAGACAGCGTGGATTTCGTCGACAGCAGTCCTGTTGAAGGCGTGAAAGGAGACGTGGGAGCAACACTTACAAATCTTCTGTAAAGTAAAGTGCTGTGGATGAAGATGCCGCTGACGGCAACTGACAACCTTTTCAGCAACTGCCTCTCAGGTTCTCTCAGCTGAGGCTTGTATGGTTTCAAACCCTGCGTTGCTCACAGCTGTTGTTACAATCTCCTCAGCCTCCTGTTGGTGTCTGTGATGATTGCTGCCTTTTTTGCCGAAATAGCCAATCAAACAGTGCCACAGCAACAACACCCATAATTTGCGGCGGAAGGCTCCTATGTTCACATCTAAAGTGAAACGTTGCCGTCGCTTTGTCCCGATAACAATGACCTTTCCACTCTTTGTCCAGGTTTGTAAGGTTTGTACTAACCACCAGGTGGATCCCACCTGCCATTGAGCAAATGGGCTGGGTGATTATTCAAGGCGAGAGCTCAGACTCCTTGCTCAATGCTGGGATATGAGCCGTGACATTAGTTCACCCCACATGTGGTGGCCAGGTTTTAAATCCTTGCCATCAATTAGCCACGGCTTTAATGAGCTGTGCCAATGTGTGTGAGGGAAAGAAGGGGGGGGGGGGGGGTTTGTCACTGCATCGGTAAGCAGGCATTAAAACAGAACATTTGAGATGATTCCTAGAGAGCGCTTAATAACTGCATGGCTCACACATTGCAGGGCCAAGACTGTCAAGTGTGAGCCATGCAGTTTGGATTGATCCAACCAGTAGCCGTTCAGAAACTACGAGGGGAGTTGCGTGCCCCCACTGGTGTCATCTCAGTCTACTGAAGTCACTTCCATCACAGGCATTGATGGCAATTTTATGGGCAAATGTTATGTATAATCCAATGAATGCATCAAATGCTGAAAACCGAGAGACTTCCGAGGAAACACGGTACTAAGCACAACCAGTTTGATGATCTGGACAGCTTTCCCAGTGCCTGTGAAACCTCTTGGATTTCTTTTGGTGTTTATATATAGGTTTACTACTTTTAAGCTTTTTAGTTGGTTAATGCCTCAGCAACAAAAACATCTTTTATTTGTCCCGTTGCACTTCCATCTGGAAAAGAATGTACTTTTGTCAGCTCAACCACAGGTATGGGCACATTAACCAGTGTTACCCTCACTCCCACCCACGATTTAAGAGTGAGGTTTTTCCAAAAATGTATCTCCTCTTGGTAAACACTAAACCCTTTGGTCTTACTCAAGCGTTTGGACTGTTGGTGCATGTAATGTAACGTTTCTCAACACTAATGCAGCTGCGGTTTTATGCCTTTTTTTCCATTTGGGGGCTAAGACAGAAAAGGCTTTACACACTGGGAGAAAGACCTGTCGACCCGGCTTTGAGCCGCTCAACTCGAGCTGCTTTCTCACTCCTCGCCCACTGCTGTAACTGGGCTCCGGGGGACAGAGGATTGAGACATGAAGGAGCTGTCACTCACCCAGCTTTTCGTGGAGCGGGTGTATGAACTGACATGCGTGCTGGCATCAACACGGGTCTGGTGTCCCCACCAGTGTGTCCGCACGCACACCCACCGCGCACGCTCATCCAGAGCTCTCGTGTCCAAACAGATGTGGACCTGGACGGAGGTCCTGTGCGTGCTAACAGAGCACGCACCAGTGCTGCCTGTGATCCGCTCTGGAAGGAGGAAGCAAAAATGAACAGAAATCTTCATAATGCTTCAGTTTTAGAAGTTTGTTTGGTAGATTCTCAAGGCAAAAGCTCCCATTAGGCTTTTACCAAGCCCAGCTGGTGCTCCAGGCCCTGGTTGGCACATGCATGAAGCTGGCAGTTTTATCTTCAAACCTCGATCCATTTGTTCGGGGCCAAGATGGCCATGTTCTCATGGGGTTTATATAATGTACCCCCACTTGTAAAATGGGCTTGTGCAAAACAGAATCAGCAATCAAGATGCAGCATCTTTTCTGAATTGCATTCTTTGTTGAACTTTCTTAATTCCAGGACACTGGTTCCTTGCAGTACAGTGGGTATCCCACAGCCAACTGGGTTTCTGGCTCTACTTATGTCTGCTAGCTCGTACCAGCCTGAGATACCCACTCCCTACTGGCATCATGCTCAGTGAAGGAGGTGGTATTCAGAGAAATGGCAGAGAGAGCCGGGGAAGGAATGGGCACACATTTTCCTCTTCACTTGTTAAAGTGGGGTTAATGCCTCAGAAGAGAGAGCAGTTTGGTGTTTGTGCGTGTCTGCTTCTGCAGCACTGGCAGTAAAAAGTAGGTCAGGAGAGAAGGCTCCCCAGAAGAGGATGTGAACTTGTCACCTTGAATTCCATTAGAGGCGCAGAGCCTAATGGTAGAATGTCAGGATGTCACCACTGCCCCTAACTCCTTCCAGGGTCTGACCCTAGACCTTTTACCTACATATTCTTCATGCCGCCCCCTTCTCTTCAGAATTACTCCAGCTGGTGAGCTGGCATTGCACACATGAAGAGATGGCGGTGACCAAACACCCATACTTGCCCACGGTGCGTGGGAGACACTCTGTACAACCCTCAACTCCACAAAGCACGAGGGCCCGATGTCTGAGAGTTTTCACCCCATCACTGCACTTAACCACCCACTTGAACTCATTACTGCCTCAGGCGTGACGGCTTTCCAATTCTGACATGGTGGCTGAAACAAACCCACTGGACCGCAGCACTCGTGAACCAGAGAGACCAGGAGACAAGGAGACCAGACTTCACGTCAAAGCCCCGAAAGCTTTTGTACATTTTTTTTAGCCGGCTCCAGCCGAACCACGCCACCAACGCCATCAAACAGGGATTTCTGAGGGTGCTTCTTTGCATTCCAAAGCAATTTGGAGAATGGACTCTTGAATGCAATAGCTTGAAGCTCCACAGTACACTCACAGAGTGGCAGGGATTAAGTAACAGGAGGCGATGGAGTGGGTGTGGGCTATGGCAGATTCTCTTGAGAAACACACACCTTGTCTTTCAGCCTCTTATCTTTAGTGCCAGGGCTATGAATCAGAGACTCTGTCTGTACCACTGAAGCAAATGTAATCCTAAAGTCCCCATGCAGCCGGTTCAGACATGGTTTTCTGCTCCACACAATAGCGGCTTGACCCACCTACATGTTAACGGGGATAAGGCATAGCTTCGACACACACCGAAACCCTATGTACAAGCACAGAGTCAAATCCGTCTGCAATGCCAAGAGGAGACATACCCTGCGAAGCCCATATGAAACTTTAAAGATTTGTGGTCATACTCTCGGATTTTAAATTGTGGCACACAAATCTTCCGTAGCACCGTGGCGGATTACACTGAATGGAGAGAAGCAAAGCCATTCTGCAGGACTAATGAAAGACACGATCATATAGTGTGGCGAGGATGGGAGAGGGTAGAGAGTGGCTGTCGGCTGTGAGGCTTTTTAATTTAGTCTCTGCAGCAGGGTGGGTCGAGTGGAACTGGGGCCTGTCTTTCATTGAGAGGCTCCAGTAACCGCCTGACGGATCACAACCGAGGCAACTGTGGGAGCGTCACAAATTGGCGCAGAGGGCCTGCTGGCTGGAGCTGTTGCGGCCCTTATGAGAGTGATGTTGAACGAACGTACAAAACGCAGGACCGGTTTTACATTAAACTTCACACCGGCAACCTTTTCAGCCAAGTGACAAACATATGTCTGAAAGGCATTCATGAGGCACAGATGTGCCCCGGAGGGGTCTAGGTGAAGCGTCTCACTCAAGGCCAAACGGTAGAGCCTTCTACTGAAACTGGGTCTTTGTAGCAACAGGTCCACAGGAGCTGCGCAGACCACAGGAAAAAAACAACGTTTGGCAATACTTTGAATCTCATAAATCCCATGTTATGCAAGGAATGGCGATGACTTGGACTGGGGATATAAGGTGTCCCAGAGTATACCTGCTAAGTGACCGTTGTTTAATGAAAACTGTAGTAAGTCCTAAATGACCAGTAGCTGATTCCAGGTTCAATACCTGTGCTTAAGAACATTTCTTTTTCAAAAGTATGGTAATTTCTTTAGAACAAATGAGTGTCTTTCTGGAATATGAGGTAGAACATGCACCTGCAACAATATATTTTATCATTTAGCCCAAACTCTGCACAGGCCATTCAGCTGTAGTGCTGGCCATCCTAAACCTATTGGCCTATATGAAAAAGTGCTTTCCTAGCATTCAGTGGAAGAGAGTATTTCTAACTTCTGCTTTTGCATCACGAAGAGCACAGTTGATGAAATGACGGGCTGTCTGCCCTTCTATCACTTCACCCTTCTACTAAGGGGCCTATCAGCATGGACAATAATGACAACTCATTTAAATGAAAAGTTTAAGTGTGGTAGCACCGGCCATCAGATTTTGAAATATAGGTAATCAATTTGGGTGCCCTGGCTGTCGAGTAGATTGCAGGTGTTTTGAAAAAGAGTTTTGACATTTAAAAATAAAAAAACAAAACAAAAAAAAACAGGGCAGGGTTGTTTTGAAACAGGGCACATTCAATTCTAACTGACACTGGAGATTACAAAAGGAAAATCCTTTTTGAGTTAACGACAACTCCCCTCAAACTAGATGCTCATCAAGTGGACAAGAAAAATACTTTAAAAAATAGTGCTGTCACTGCTTGCAGTTCCACTGCTTTTGTCAGGAGGAGATTTTGAGGTTTCTGACTTTGTGGGGCACACTGAGACCGTTGACTTGCTGTCAGGATGCATCACTGTCCAGCTGACAGAAGTGGCTGATGTCCAGCTGCTGCGAGGGTGGAGAGAGCAGGTGTCCAAATTTCTCAGTTTTAGGAGAATTGCATGATGGGTAAACTCCCCATTTCTGAGTCCACCGAGAATCACACTCCACTGGAGGCAGAAACAGGGGGTGATTTATTGTTTGTCACAGCAATCTTTCCAGGGGAATCAGCTGGAGAGCTTGTTAAAGACGAGAATGACAGTAGACCTTTTCTGTCTCTGCTGTTGCAACCATAGTGGGTTTTAAAAAAAACTGTCAGTCACTAGCAGTGACTCTTAATTTAGGTGTGTGTTTTTTTAGTTCATATGTTTACTATAATGTATCCTGTGCGGTGAAGTGTCATAGGTCAAGTTTTCATAACGACGTTCTAATTTCTACAACACATCTGTGATTCGTAGTTGAGAAATTAGTCTAAAATTTTGCAAGCACTAGATTTCCTAAATATTTATAGTTTTATACATAGTTTATGGTTTGATTATCAGATGCAGGTGCAGTTAGGGTGAATACAACAATATTTAAAAAGGTTTGTCAGACCCAATATAAAAGAACACCATATTGGTCATGGTAGCAATGGTATGACAACTGCTAATGATTAAAATCAGTTGTTGAATCTATTTTAATTTGTACAGATCTGAAGTTAAACCTTTAGGGTGATTTTGGATGTATGATTTTGAGGTTTAATCGGGTGGAAAATAAACTCTTTTTCTGGCTCTATGACTTAAAATCTAAAGCACTGGCTGGGAAGTCCAAACCTCAAAGGCCACAGGGTTTAATTGGAGTCACAATTTGTATTAGAACCCGACTCACCATACATCAGCGGAGGATTGGTGTTCCCCATCCTTAGTCTAAAGTTGGATGCATGCTAACTTATGACTCACAAACGTATACAGACATAATATGGGGGTTCGACAAACTACAATAAAACAAATAAATATTTGTGTGCTGATGTGGTTGGACGAAAGATCTCGACGCCGCAGATTGGCATGTTCCTCCTCAGCTATGCACTCCATGACTGCGTAACAGGTCCTTCAGTACCCCACGGAGACTGAAGGACCCATTCTGAACTGTGGCCTGACCTATGAAATGAGATTTCCTTCTTATTTAGTTTGTAAGTATTTAATTCTCCCCCACTTTGGAGTCGCTTCCGGTGGAATCCTCTGTATTGTCTTCCGCCTCTTTGGCACAACTCCTAAATGAAGATCCCACAACCTTCACAGGCCATTACGAGACAAAATATTTACGATCAGGATGGTCCATATATTTTTAAAGTGACCAAGCATGCTACGCTAATGCACTCTAAATGTGAGAGGCAGCCCAGCAGCTAGATTCTTCCTGGTGCCGGTGTAATTGCATTTTAATAAGTTTGCCGCTGTTTACCAATTGGGGCATAGATTGCCCCCAAGCTCTTTGCAGCACCTCACTAGCTGTGTAATAGAAAACTGTATGGCACGGTAGGACTTATTACTGTATAATTATGCTCATTTGGCAGTATGGGGAAAAAAGATGCGAGGCAAATGAATGACATGCCTCCCTGACTGCCTATATCTGCGAAAGAATAAAGAGAGGAAACTTATTCTTTCCTTTCTCACTTCCCACAAAGCACATTTCTGCCTGACTCGGTCCTGCTGAATGTCACAATTCTTTCCTCTGACAGAAGGCTGTCACATCCCATCGCTCTCCCCCTCTCCCCACCCCAGTCTGATTCTGAAGGGCTGTTATGTATGAAAGCCGAGTCAGACTGCGAACACACTGATAAGTGGGATGACATCTGCAGCAAATTATTCGGGAAATTTTTCTTTGTGTGTATGTTGTGTGTATGTGTGCGCACATGCGTGTGCACGTGCGCTCACGCGCACACACACACACACACACACACGCATGTGTGTGTCCTGGTGTGTGTGGACCTCCTACAACCCTGACAGGCACACATAAAAAATATATATATATTATTGAGATCCATATTGCACAAAATGAAGATTCCACAAATTCTGGCTCATTATCCCTTGGTTACCAGGGTCCTTGGAGCCCATGGTGTAGCAGGAGCAAGGCAGCATATAAATACAATTCCTTTACAAATTTATGGTGCTTTCCCCTTTGGCACGAACCACAAGAAGCCCAGAGAGAGAGAGAGAGTGAGAGAGAGAGAGAGAGAGAGAGAGCGAGAGAGAGAGAGAGAGAGAGAGAGAGAGAGAGAGAGAGAGAGAGAGAG
>JAOYSI010006423.1:0-12852 GCA_025775065.1 Hiodon alosoides | reverse complement strand
AAGTTCTCGGGGTACTTGATCTTGTAGGCCAGCAGCAGGCAGATGGTCTCCAGCGACTGCTTGCCCCGGTCCACGTAATCCCCCAGGAACAGGTAGTTGGCCTCCGGGGGGAAGCCGCCGTACTCGAAGAGCCGCAGCAGGTCCGTGTACTGCCCGTGGATGTCACCTGGGCGGGGGTTGAAGTAGAGGAAGGATAGAGTGAGGCCAGCTATGTCTTTGGGTTCCCACCCCACGACACTTACCGCAGATCTTCAGGGGGGCCTCCAGCTCCAGCAGGATGGGTTGGCTGAGGAAGATCTCCCGGGACTTGATGCACAGACCCCGCACCTCTGCCTCAGTCATCTGGACGATCTTCCCGGGGCGGCACCCCCGCACTGGGATGGCAGAGAGAGACGGAAAACAGACGCATGACAAATGGCACTTTTTAAATAAAATCTCACACCCAACAAAACATCAAGCGCTGAAACGTGTTGTGAAGTGAAATATGTAATATGATGATAAATAAACCCTATGGAAAATGAAGAGCATTAGCCATTAGACTTGATAGTGCCACATATTCTCAATGGGAGTGAGATCAGGACTTGTGGTCTGGCTGAATGGTGAATTTATTTCGTTTTTTTTAGTGGACTAAAGCAGGTTCTCTTGCAGTATTTCTCTACATTTCTCCATCAATTCCTTCAACTCGAACAAGATGCCCAATCTGCTGATGAGAAGCATTCCCAGAACCTGATGCTGCCACCACCATACTTCTCTGTAGGTAAGGTGGATCTTGAGGCGTGGGCGTTGTTAGCTTGGCGTCACACATAGCGCTCAGAACTTTGCCCAAAAAGCTCCTACTTGACTCATCCGACGGAAAAACCTTCCCTTGTATCGCAGCTGGGTCACTGGCAAATGCTTCACGGCAAACTCTAGACGTGCTTTCGGATGGTAAGTTCTGAGGCTTTCTTGCCACCTTCCCAGGTGTTATGCAGAGCTCTTGATGCGATTGAGTGGGCGCCACTTGGCAGCACCCGGCCACCGAACTCTGTAGCTGCTTCAGTTGTTGTGAGCAAAGCCATGTTGTTAGCCTCTCGGTAGCTTGGCTCACAAGTCTCTTCCTTTGAGTTTTGAGGGACGGCCCGTTCTTGGCTGTTCCTGGGTTGTACCGCGAGATCTTCCACTTCCAGATTATTGATCCAACTGTGATTACTGGAATATCCAAACACTTGGATATTGTTGTCTACCCTTTTCCTAATCTATGCATTTGTATAACTTTCTCTCCAACTTCTGCAGAATGCTATTTGGTCTTAATTTCCCTTCAGATTCACTGCCTAATAGTCCTTTCTGGTTTTTTTTATCCAGAAAATATGACCGCAACTTTAACGGTTCACAGGTGGAGGCCAATGGCAAGGCAATTGTGTCCTCGTTAGGGCAATTTATTTAACCTGTGTAAACTGGGAGCGTCCACAGCAGAGAATACTTCAGTTTTATTTGTCTAACAAATATTTACCAACCAACGTCACAATGACTGATTTTGAGATTTATTTTTTTTCTTCAAGGGAGAATTGATCAGGAGTCTGAATGCTTATCTTTTCTTCATGATGCTGTTTTGGTATCTCAGGTTCCTTCTAATAAGCTACACATCCGGCTGGCACGAGCAACCAGTTTAAAGATTTTAGCTCAAATTTTGGCAGCTAAAAGCAAGCTTTCTCAATCTTTCAAAGGTAAATAGTCCCTGACCATTCAGGCTCCACTGACTGGGCAAACAAATCCACAGAAGTGGGTTCAGACCAGTTTCATTCCAGGAACACACAGAACCTTTATTTGTACTACTCCACTCGTTCCCAGCGCCGCCACTAATGCCTGGCTGGCACAAAACTCGCAGTTCACCCCTTCTCCTGTACTCACACTCCCATTTCCCTTCATTCTTCTGGAGCTCCAAGGGGGGGATTCGACGCACCTTAGCCCACACACGATAACTGTCACAGTCCACAGATCCATGAGGAAAAACGGGACGGTGAGAGGGAAGAGGTGTCGGATGTCAGCAGCTTTTCCTCGAGTGAAGGCAGGGAAAGAGCAGGAGCAACGCTGTGGACGTGGGGTGATGGGTTCGTCTTGCTTTTAGGTACAGCCTTCAGCGCGGGGCAGAAGGCTGGTCCTCTCAGCAGCGCATGTTCGCAGGGCTGAATATAGGAGGACCTTTCCCAGCCTGGCAGGATTACGTTACACTCCAAAGCTCACATAAACAGTGCCAGGAGCCGCTTAGCAATGCAGCATAACAAGTGTCTGCTTACTGGAAACATTTTTAAAGTGGGGGTGGGGTCGGTGCGAGGGCTGCATTTAAACGCCAAGTTATCCCCTCATTTGTGGGTTCCATGCTGCGCTGAAGGCTGTACCTAAAAGCAAGACGAACCCATCACCCCACGTCCACAGCGTTGCTGTTGAAGAGCAGCGTGGGAAAGTCAATTTATGGTACATCCTTGGACTGGCCATCACTATACCGCCCCACTACGCTATCCTCCGGACCCTGTGTTACAACTGTGTCCAGCAGAGCGCAGCAAAGATGTGTGCCCCAGCAAGGCGTGGCCCAGGCGAATCTCATGGGCTATCCTTGTTAACGCCCAGTTGCGTAGGTAAAAGCCTCTCATATAAATGACCGACTGAAATGCCAACCCTACCCTAATTAATCTAATCTAATGTTAAGACTTGGCTTTATCCTTTCTCTCACATAAGTAACTTCCGCATTCCTTCCATCAAGCCTATTCTGGTTTTCTGGCAGGAACTGGTACGGACAAAAGTGACAGACGGAGCCAGGGCACATTCTGCATTAGTCAACCAAAACCCAAGGACTGCAAACAGCATACAGCCTTTTACAGGTTATATTTTAAACCTTAAAACACTTTGGGGGGTCCTTCCCCACTACTCTAGTAAAGATTCTATGTGTAGTAACAAATGACTGATGGACTTGGGTTAAAAACTGGATACTGACCTCTGCATACATTATTTCTGGCTTCAGTAGTGTGTTAAGCATAGACATAAGTCTCCAGATCGCTCAAGGAGTTAAGATTGAGCCCAGAGCTGAAGTTTGGACCCAGTTCGTGCTATTCACTGACTGACTACCTGGTCAACCTGACACAAGTAAATATAAACATGTTTTTAAAAAGCTCTATTGTATGGCCTTCTAACAGAGAAGCTAACTGGCTACGTCTCCTTGATACCATCTGTGGCTTTTCTGGAGTCTCTAGATGAAACTGTATTGGTAGTGAAAGTAAGTGAAAGTTGTGGTAGGCAGGATGGTTGCAGTCAGGGGCAGCACCTTCTCTCTGACTTCACACGAGCGTTCTATTCAGAGATCGCCGTTTTCCTGACCCCTCCACTAGCGGCACGCGAGTAGCAACGTTAATTAGCGGATCAAAAATCGCATTCGTGTCGGATCTGCTAATGGCGAAGTTTGTTCCATTCGACTTCTGAGTGTAAAACGGCGTGGGGCCACGAATGATGTAGTAGCCGTTTGCATTGCCTTCCATTGGCTCTTTCTCTACCTGGACTGCGTTTGAGTAGTTTAACGAAGTTCTCACAGAGACGCACGCCTGCAAGCAGTTATACAAGTTTAAGCGACCTGGATCTGGAGTTTTATTATCAATCAAACGTTACATAACTGGAAAGCTTGCTAATTTAAGGCTGGTTGGGTTGTCATAATTCGGCAATGTAATATTTTTTGTTAACGTTGTACTTTTGTAAGCTATGAAGGTCTTGTAATTGGTTGCATATTGCATAAGGAATACCCGAATTTGCACTGCACCCACTGCTAAAATTGGTATCAGCATTGCTTTTTTAAAACGTTGGCGTCAACCACCAGATTAACTGTTAAAGTTTAAAAGTTTTAACGATAAAATTTTAATAGTTTAAATAAAATAAAAATATTTACAAAAAAATAAATCTATTTACATCCCAAGCTTCATTACTGGAAAACTACAGTACGCTACCTAAATACAAAGAACATTTTAAAACAGTTTAAAGTCTGGATCTAAGACCACTTTCAAATAAACTGATTTCTCGTCAGTGGCAAAATAGAAAGCCTTCTGATGAAACCCAGATATCTCTCTGACTCGTGATGAGCACATTGTTTTAGTTTTGAGTCGTTTTAAGTCCCTAGAAGATTTCCTCCACAAAAATGCCCCCTCATGGTCCCTTTAAGACCTAAGAGTCCTACTCAGCAGATCGCAGCTCCTTGCTCCAAATTTGGCTGTGTGAGAGCAGATGAATGTTTGTGAGACATCCCCAATGGCAGAACGCAATGTCCTCCCAGAGCCGGCAGCGTTTCACCAGCCAAGCCATTACTTCAGTCTGGGGGCTCTTCACTGATTTATTTTTCTTTCTCTCTCTCTCTCTCTCACACACACACACACACACACACACACACACACACACCAAGGAAAGTTAAGTAAATGTAAGCAGAGATCTCCAAATTTAACTCCCTCCAACATAAAATCAGCTAGACCTAAATGACAGATTTCATACATTTCTGGCTTTCGGGCAATCAGGGAAAGTCTTTACTTTGTATAGGATTCAGAGAAAAGGAGCACATCGTTAAGGGCTCTAGCTGTGGTCTGTGGTTTGCTGTGATTTTTCTGCTTGCCGTTGACTTCAAAAGCGATACCCCAGGACTTTCTGTTCACTAGTATAGGCTGGTAAACTAACGGAAGCAGGGAACAGAGAAAAGGAAAAAAAGCTATTAAATCAAATGCTGATATCAAACCCCTTTGTCCCAAGGATTGCCATATATAGTAAATGTTTTGAGTACCCAGTGGAAGGAGTCGGATCTGTTCTACAGTAAAGGAACGGCACCAGTCCTGCTAACCACCCACACCGCTGCTAGCTAATCAGTTTTACTAAATCCATTTAAAATGACACTAGAGAATTTTTTTATGCGGCCAACAGAACAAACTTGTGTATAGGGAGATGGATAGCAGACCTCCTCGTACCAGCCGCCTCACACAAGAAAGCATTGCAGTTTGAGCTAAGATGTAAAGACTTGTTTCAGTCTTGCAGCTACCTCACGGACGGAGGGTCCAAATGTAGGGCTTTTGAAGTAGCAGAATTTAGCGGACATCTCTGCATGTATTGCTACATTTCAGAGTATGTGGGAAAACATGCGTCACAATATGGTTTCCATTCTTTTATTTCCCATTCCTGCGCTTTGTAGGGTTTCTTCCAGAAACAAATAAAACCTGTGAAGAGAATTTAACCGAGTGGTTAAAAAAAATCACATCAAATGTACTACCTAAAGGGGCATTAAAATGACAGTGCTTTTGACCTTCACCGCAGTGCCAGCCTTGCGTTGACCCACACATTACTCGCCTGAGAATGTGTGGAAACTCCACCCACCCCCCAGGCTCCCCACAGAGCTGCCTTTCTGTCTAAGAAGAACGGAGCGGGGGGGGGGGGCTGGGCTGTTGATGGCATTTTGAGATTTTTTTTCCCGACCCCATTGTTTTATTTTTGAATGTGGGGTGAATCCCGCTCGTTGTGAGGCGAAGAGCAGCCGGTGGCATTTGTACGGTCAGAAGGGCCTGGGTGAACTCCGAGACCTACCCCCTCCACTAGCCCGTGCCGGGAAGCGCCGGCCTGGCACACAGCGAGGGCCTTTGTCTCACCCCCACCCCCACCCCCAACGAGCAGGCTCTTTTAGATCATGGACCTTGTCAACAACCCGCCTACCGGACTTTCCTCACGCTCGCTGTTGGCACGAGAATATTCCGACGTCAAAAACATCGCATGGGCGTTGGGCCGGGCAGCCGCCATTAATGGAACAGAGGGGTGCATGTTCGCTGAGCAGGAGGGCGCTTCAAGACTCTACTCACATCTATACATAGAGCTGAGGAACACCCACACAGTTTAAAGGTGAACAATTCAAAGCAAAGAATAAAGATCATATTGGATCACCGAGTTTAGACCTTGTAGTGACAACGAAAGCATGCAGCGTTTCCCTTTCCCAGAGATCCGCCGGGCTCTGATTGGCATATCCCCCACTGAGCAGGGGATTGAGAGGCTTGGGAGACGGGTGAACATTCTGCATGTAGCGCTGAGATCATGCACAAATGCGCAGAGTTCCACACTTCATACTGGCCAGTAAGGGTTTCCTGCAACCAACCTTTAAAAGCCTCTGTCGAATTAGGTGTGTGCTGCTTTGCGATGCGATTTGACCTAATTGGGCCATCAGTTTTTAAAGTTTCAACATGTTAAGTATTTTTGCATGCTCACATGAACTCAACGACCAGTGAGTTCACATCGTTGGGTCATGTGACTGGCCTTCCAATCACAATCTTCCAAATTGTGCTTTTTACCAACAAGGTACATTTAGAAAAGGCTTTTGTAGGTTTCTCTTGGATGAATATTGAAAACATCCACCGATTCAGTCATTCCATTCACGCACTACTCAAATCTCAGCTAAATCTAACGAATTTATTCACTAGTTGCAAAAATTATGTCTAAATTGCTTGGAAAACCCTACATAATCATCATTGAAATGAGGAAAATTCAATTAAAAAAAAATCAGAAAACACAAACATTCAATCAGTCACTATGTATTCTTTGTCTCTCATTTATCTCTCATGGATTCTGGAAACTGCTTATACGTGCGTCTTACACGTCCTGCGGGCAAAAGTCCCAACCCGTCTCAGATCTGTGTGCCAGTAATTTGTCCAGGCCTGTAATAATTAATAAAATCTATCAACAGAACCATTAAACTTTAAATTATCTAAATTTGTTACACGGACATTAGTAAGAAAGTCCGTCAATGCTTCCCTAAGTGAAGAGAAGCAGACGTGAGTATGTTATTATTATTATGTTGTCTACATTATTTGGAGTGTCTCACTACAATCAGTTTTACTGCTTTATTGGTTGTGATTTGATGTGCAGTATCAAAGGAAAGGAAAAGGAAAACCCAAGACATTCAAGAGCCCCTTTTCTGTAGACAATGACTGTACAACCAGTACCACTCTGAGGTATACCACAATATCCTTGGGCATAGAAACCGATGCTGCAGCCGTTGACATTTGCCCAGGGACAGGGAAGCAAGGGGCCTGTTATCCAACACAAGCAGGCCAATTTCCTGAACAGAAAGTGCTGGGACCTGCTGGGTTGACAACCAGCCTACTCTTCTACCCCCCCAGACACACACATAAACAGAAACTCTCAGGGTCCCTATCTTTACTCTAGCTCTTGACAGGACTACTTATGGCGACACGCCAACCCAGATACAACTCTCAGAATTTCTCCTTTCAAGGTCTTTTCCCCTGCCCAGCCACCAAATAATAACCCTGGCTGGTTCATGCTGAAAACAGTACATCTGGAAGCCCTTACGACCACTTCCAATGCCTTGGAATGTGCCGTCAAAAAACCCTCTCCCGGGCCACTCTTGCACTCAGACAAAATAACTCAAATTCTGACCGTTTCTTTTTCGCAACGGGACGCCGGACCATTTCAGAGGCAAAACAAGTGCAGCAAATAGCCACAGCTATTCAAAAGGCCCCTTATTTAGCATAGCATTGTTATCACATCGTATTCTTTCGAACATAAACTATGCTTAGATAAAGTGTCTGAACACCACCGACAACAGGGCATCCTCTGAAAGCGGAAGTCAGCTGAGTTTCAGTAATGACAGACGACTTGCACATTACCAGTGTCCACTGGCTGTTATAGTGTAGAACGAACCGAACAAAACGTAGCCACAAAATTCACTTATTTATATTGCCGAGACATGCCGTATGCGTTTCAGAGTCGTAGTCTTCATCAAACCCATTTTAACACCATGCATTTGTAATATTTATTAATCTGCCATGAATTACTTCAGTATAACTGTACTAATGATACCATGTTCTAAACTGTAGATAAAATATTTCTACAGAATTTAGTTTAATGTATTACAATGCTCCATGTGTATTGTAAACCACTGTAAAATGATAAATTAAAAAAGAATTCACAATCCTATCGATTAAATTGCAGATTTAACTACATACTGCTATACAATAAATTATTGTGTAATAAGACGAACATTACCACGCAACGTTTCAGAAAACACGATTATAAACATTGACTTTTTAAAATGTTTTATTTAAAATACTCAAAATAACGATATAATAAAATCACTGAATGTATGATTTATTTATTCAGTGAACAGGTTTAAAAAACTATGTTGGCATCATAGCAAATTAATTTATTATAGTTTTTAATACAGACAAATGGGGATAATTTAGGGAAGAACTTAAGTTTCCTACTAACTGACGGAGTAAAGCCAACTAGGCAACAAAAACGATATCAGAAGATCGACTAGTGCTCGCTTCAGTATTAAACACATCGAAGAGTATTAATATCTCTTATCTATAAAATATATTATAATATATTATATATTAGAATTGAAGAATAAGACCTCGCGAAAGATGCAAGTTATGTGTTGTTAAGACCATTCAGAAAGTCATGATCAATTTGCGGTCTTATTATTAACAGTATTATTAGGTTTTCCTATTTGCAAAATGTCAAAATTAGTATAACCATGTGTATAAGGGCAAATCGTAAAATGCATTTACGGTTTCGGCGGGGAACCTCCAGGGCGGTCTCCTTAAGGCAATCAGACTCCGTCTTAATGAGTAAAATGCATTTGTCACATTTTCGGTCCGTGGTGTGTTTTTGTCATTGGGTTTGCGCTCCTTACAGTTCTATCAATGTCTGAACGGCCCAACAGCTCGTTTATTTGTTACAGTCATAATTTATTAGTTGCTTAACTTAACTTAACTGGTTAGTGCCGTCTTAATTCTCGAACATGGAAGTCTTCCATTAAATCGGACGACGAAACTTTCCAACCCATCCTTCCAAAAGTTCCAACCAGCTGATCTATTATCATACAACGAATTTAAGCCAACAATAAGATAAAGTATCCAAAACAGTCTGTCATTTTATCAGCGTACGTCGAGGACGTAACTCAACTGTTCGCCTATTTGTAGTTGTAAGGCAAGCCTATTCGGCTGAAAATGACCGTTTTATTAATGCAGGCAGACGCTCAGTTTAAACTACCGTGGAGTTAAAGTTTTGCCCAAGCTCACGGGAGAAGTTGAACGCTTGGATCGGTAGGGAAAGATAACGAGCCCACACACTTTAACTCAGGGCTTTCCTTCTAGGTCAGGCCTCCGGTGTTACGAGTTGTCTTCAGAGAGACTACAGACCACTCCACGCAGGTTTAATACACGCAAACACACTGGCTAAAATGTTAGCAAAACAAGCAATTGCAAACCGACCTTCCAAGAGCCTGGAAATGAGTGAATCTACGTCCAATTCCCCCTCTGCCATCGCTGTTATGGGTCTTTATTTCCGTGCTGTTAGACTCTATGCCAACAACTAAATGTGTAAGGATGCCGTCTGTTATTGCGGGGCGTTCCAGAACCAGGGGCGGATCTGTCCAAACGTTAGCCGTTAGTGTCGAGAAACAGGACGAATGTACGGTAATGGAGAAGTTGTGGCACCGGGAAAACGTCCGACCAGACATGGAGTACACAGAAATTAATGGATTCATTCTACACCCGTGCTACTTGGGATTATTATTACTATTACCTTTATTTAGTGAGCGCAGTATACAAGTAGAAATGGTCGAAGTGCTTGTTTGGTGAAATTTGCCAAGATTTTCCACTAATTTAGTGTTTTTTAATCGGGCTCCCGGAGCCCCCTTGTGTATGCTGGTTTTATTCACGATTTGTGGTGTGCTGTTTATTGAATATTGGGTCTGGGTTTTAATTAATTAATTAGTTATTGGGTTGGCCTGGAAAATGTTATTAACTGAAAAGCTCATTACTAATTTATTTATGAATTCACGATTTCTTTCATTTGAAGTTTACAAACAGGACGTCTTTTTTTTTTCTTCTTGCACAACTTGAACCATATATTCGTAGCAAAAACTCCAATTAACATTTTGAGGAGTTTTGCCCCTAATATCACAGCTCTCCGCAGACGGCCTTCGGACATTTGCTATGGCGGAGTTACTTTTTGGTATACCTAATCTATCGATGTCTGATATTCACCTCCTAACTTTATGTGTACCAAAAATGATAATTGGAATTTGTTTAGGGGCTATCTTTAACTGTATAAGTAATTACACAAATAAACTTTAAGTATACTCCTGTTTTACAAGTGTAAACACTTGCCAGTTAGTTTAGAATTTGTGTCTATAGTGTCCTTGTGTCAAATATAGCTCCGTGATAGCTATAACAACAAATGGCCTCGAATCATAATAAAAACCTTGGCCGATTTTTATTACACTGTGTTTCCGCAAAACCGGTTTTTGTACCCTTTAAACCAGTTTTCAAGTGGCGCTGTCTAGTTCAGTAGTTGTTACACGGCATATTGTTCACGACGACCATTTCCCCCTCCATCCGTTTTCGTGAGTTCACACACCCCCAATCAAATTAGTGGCGTGACAGTTCCAATCTGGAGCACAAAGAAATTGGACAATGTATATTATTTTAACAGTTATTTGGGCAAGATAATATCGCGCCGAGGGTCACACATAATATCATTCTTTCCTCTATCATTCTCTTCTCTAACCATCAAATCACACTGCTTCAGGTTGAAATGGTCACGCACTCAATCTGCTAGGGGTGTGTGTCAACGCACGAAAACGACCCTCGACAGCACAGATCACGATCTAACTTTTAGATGGTTTGCGTTTTGAGTGTGCCTGAACACAAAGCCCACAAGATTGGCTGTTGTTGATTGTTTTACAGAAAAATAAAATATGATGCATTTGGTTTATTTTCTATATGAAAAATAGTGTAGGTACTAGCGTACGTTGTTAAGGCTACTGATTTTACCTGCAAGCGGTACAACAAATAGTAGTGTTGCGGAGGCTCCGGACTATTGGCGTGATCAAATGAGACGCTAGTGGCCCAGAAAAGCACGAGGACGCTTGTGTGTGACGCTTATGCAGGTATCATACCCTGAGGGGGTTGCTCAGATTGTCAGAACACTGACATTGCGTTTTGACTTGTTGACGAAGGCTCAGCATGTTCAACGTAGCCCTGAAATTTACCTCGACCTAGCGCCGCAGGAGGTGACAGCGTCGACGCTAAAGTGTTAGGGCTACTCTCCTTCCTAAGGCACTGAGGGTGACAGACACACTGACCGTGGCGTGGCTCGCTTCGCTGGGCGTGGGCAGTCACAGAAGCCGCTCCCATTCATCACATTCACCTTCTTTGATATCAGCATAACTAAAGCGTTTGTCCTTTTGGCAATCACTTCTGCTGAGCAAGTTAGTGAGTTGCAGGCATTGGTCTTTTAACTCTGCAGCCTAACCTGGTCGTCTCACCA
Organism: Hiodon alosoides; assembly: GCA_025775065.1. Classification (NCBI taxonomy): domain Eukaryota; kingdom Metazoa; phylum Chordata; class Actinopteri; order Hiodontiformes; family Hiodontidae; genus Hiodon; species Hiodon alosoides. The sequence continues at coordinate 1,518 of JAOYSI010006423.1, read as the reverse complement.
GCTGTAGTGTAATCATTCCATGTGAGAATGATAAGTGGAACTTGCAGCCCTCCTTCCCCCGCCCTTCCAATCTGACGGCGTAATCTCCACATGCTATGCCCGTTGAGAGCGTTTGCATGCTACGCGGAGAGGCCAGAGAGCTCACGCCTGTCTGAACTGTTGTCTGTTACCGGTTACAGCTGCTAGGCCCTGTCCAGAAAGAGACTGTCCCAGTGGCCGGTGAAGGTGACAGGGCATTCCTGAGATGACAGACCACTTCTTGGGCGATGTTCCAGGGTGCATCGGTTATCTGCAACATAGTGGTCTGAGCGACTTCCCGTATGTTTACCAAATTCTACTGGCTGAACATCATGGACGCATAATGCTCTGGATTTATAACATGAGTGCCGAGTCCTCTGCCACCACTTAACTGGTGAGTGTAATGCCTGCACATGCGTGTAACGTGTTTGTGGCACGCAAGGACGTCGTCCGTCCAAGAACCGCCGCAGACTGAGGCACTGGGGAAGGGTTTACGCCGTTTGTTTTATTTTAAACAAACTAAAAAAAATGTCACGAACGACAAGCTGTATACGGAAAAGAAAGAAAAAAAACCTCCCAGTTCGGGGGAAAACTAAACTCAAAAAAGTTTCAATCAAACAACACCGTGATATACCTTTAGTTCAACTCATGCGCCTTCTTCTTCCTCGAGACAGTTTTTCTGGTTCTTTTTAAAAGGGCCTGGGATTGTTGGCACCTGGGATGGGTGTTGTTTGGATGTTCATGTTGTAATATTGATGCTTAGATTACTTTTGTTTTATTACGTTTTTTATATGTTCAGGCGTAGATTAAGATGGGTTGATTGTGTTGGTTAAGCATGTTTATTGATGTGTTATCTCTTTGCAGCTTTAGTTTTATAGCTGCTCTCAGTCATTGTCAATAGAGCAAGATAGCTCAGTTTTGTATTGCAAATTAACCCAAAAACTGCAGCACTTTTGTACGTCGCTCTGGATAAAAGCGTCTGCTAAATGCCAAAAATGTAAATGTAAAATGTAATTATCACAGCAGAAACAGAATAGGCCCGCCTACACTTGGATCCTGGCCAAAATGGTCTGTCTCGATTTGTCTTGTTATAGTGCAGTTTAATTTTCTTTTCCAGTCTGCCTTACACAGATATGTAATTTGAGCTCTTCAGTAATTAATATTAAACACTTCTTTGTTCTAGTATTACTCTAGCTGAAATGAAGTCGAAACTTGGCCGAGGGTATCAAATAAAAAGTTAAGGATGAGATTCACCCAGTGTTGAAATAATATATCTGAAACTGCTTTAACTATTTGGCTCAAAAGAAAGGGCAAAAACTACATACTTTGGGCGCAGTCACATGGTAGGTCAATAGAAAGTTCCGATTATGTCTGAGGGAAAACCAATGAAAGTAATATTTAATACTGTTTTACCATTTGCCATAAATACTGTATTTTTGTCATTTTTAAATTTTTCCAGGCCAGTATCACAATGTTCTCTTCGTATGCAAATATGTATAT
>JAOYSI010006422.1:0-12852 GCA_025775065.1 Hiodon alosoides | reverse complement strand
TATCTGAAGTTGCAAAATAATTTTTTTTGCTTCAGATGAGCCAACCCCCCCCCCCCCCCCACCCCCTCACTTCCTCCATGTCATATCCCCAAATTAGTTTGGTGCAGTGTATATATGTGTATGAACATACTAACATGTATACATGCATTTGCTTTGTATCTCTATTGCTCTCATATGATTGCATTTAAACTCCCTAATCGTCACACTAATGTGTAACAGAGCTACAATGGAATCGACTTTAAAAACTACAATGTAGTAGAAATGCAAACTAACAGTTAAGACTACAATGCAATAGAACTACAATGTAACAGAATGGTTGGTTGTTTTTGGGTCATTTTTTTCCATTGGGTAAAGAGGATGTCTCGTCTTTTTCTATTTGTACCGCAAATTTTCTCCGTAATTTTAGTTTTGTTTCACTTCCCACCCCCCCACCCCCCTTCTGTACCATTTCTTCTCCATGCTAAATGTGCAATACTGCTGAAAGGGTTCTGTGTCGCTGCTAGTGAGACAAGGAGACAGTAAAGGGTGGACGGGGAAGAGAGAAGACTAATGTTTAAAAAGGCGCAGGCCGGAGGCTGGTCCCTCACCGGTCTTCGTTCGCCATTCCTTCAGCATGGGGTGAGGTCCTGTTACAAAGAAAATTACCATTATTTTAGAAGAAAGATATTTTGGAATTTTAAAAGCATCAAAGGTTTTTGTAAATGATCCATTTTGCGAGGGGTGACACTATCGATATGCCTCTTTGTATAAACATCTAATCATGTAAAAAAAAAAAAAGAAAAGAAAAAAAAGAATTATAAATAAAAAAACTAATTGGGGAATAAACCTGATTCACCGTGAAATGTGGCTTTGTGTATAATTTACCCACTTGGAACTTTTTTTAACAGATATTTCAGACTTTTATGAGATGTTCCTTTTAAAGCTTTCTAGCGGCTCGAGATTTTATAGTTCATTAATAAACACAAAAGGTGAAATATTTGGAGTGTTTTGGTTTTCTGAAGGGGTTTCCCTTTCACACGGTGCTTATACAAAGGTCTGATGCCGAGTCGCTGCAGTTGTCTCACAACTGGTCCGTGGTACCATGAGGTTTATAGACCCAGTGTCTCTGTTTATTACACAGCCTCCCCTCCATAATACCAAATGCACTTAATAATTTTACGCTCCATTCCGGCCTTGTTAAGTCTCACTGCGGGATCATCCCTGCCCCGGCCAGCTCAGGAGTGCGAGTATGAGTGTATGAGAGCTGTTGTTACTGACCTATTTTTGAGGCTATCCAGCACCTGATGCACAATTTCGGTCATTTGGCCCAGAAATCTCTTCCGGCAGGCCACCGCGGGATGTGAACAGACCTAGAAGGGTTGCGTTGATCTTCCCATGTTAACATGTTAACATGATGGTTCTTTTATCAGTGCGGATTGAAGAACATGCAGTGAGTTTACGTTTAACTTTTTCTAATGAAATAAACGGTGAATCTGCTCATACGAGAGAATCTGTTGCTTAAGTGAGTCAGATGTAAGGGCATAGACAAGCTCATTGTAACCATTGCTGGATTGTTTTTTTTTTTGGCTTTGAATACCGTTCGGGTCATTAAACATTACCCTGGTGATTCCCGAGAAAAGCAAAGAGCTTCAAGCTTAGCTTTTTTCCATGGGTGTGTATAGTTAGTAATCAGTTGCTATTAGTTACTAGACTGTTACTATTATGCTGGTTACTTGCTAGTGTCTTAAGTTATTTTTTTTTTTTTTTTTTTTTATGCAGAGCTGTAAGTGTGAAATGGTTCAAGGAACCTCATCACCATGCACCTCTTGTATGGAGAGGCGGCGGATTATTAGCTGGTACTCCTCGATGCTATGTGGGCAGTAGGATCCTGGTCTCTCAAATATACAGAAAGTGCACACACAAAAAACGGGTTCGTTTCCCAACATGTGACTTCCGCTACTGCTGCTGCGGGGTAAGGCGTGTGTTTCGTGGTTGAGCTTAATGTCCTCATGGAATGCCACCTCAATGATCATCTTTATGATTCTAAAACTCGGATGAAACTATCCGTTATCGGTGTAGCCACGGGGCTCGCGTCATCTGGATTGTGGATTTTGAGTTTCCGGAGTTTCCCACGGAACCCGCGCTTTAACAGGGATTGGTTTAAGTTATTCCTAAATTATCTGATTCTAGAGTGGGGGGTTGGGGGAGACGGTCAGGCTTGTCACTGGAAAATAATTGGTCTGACAAGTCCAAGAGTGCAAACTTCTATCCAATTTGTTTTACATATAAAGTGTAAACTCAAAAATAATTTCCACTGGGTATTCCTCCAGTTTTTCCCCTCACTGTTTCTGCGCATAAATCACTTCACTGCTGGCCAAGATAATTACTTTCTGAGCATGCCTGATCCGTGCTGTATACTCAACCTGTCATGTTTTAGGGTTGAGAGTTTTAAGTTGTTGCCGTGCGATTTATACGTTTCCATATCAGTTTTAACTAAATGGGGTTTAAGCACAGACTAAAACTGGGAATTGCATATGTCCTTGTTCAGGCCTTAGTTTAAATTACATGGATTATATCAGAAGTAGGTGGGGTTTTTTTTTTTTTTTTCCCACTATTCAGCATAATCAAAATATTACCAGAATACAAATTATATTTGTCTTGTATGTTGAGATTAAGTCCCTTTTACAGCAGAACATTTCTGTTTGTTGTGCAATTAAGCTGACCACAGGCTATTTTCAGGCTCTTTTATGAATTATTCTTCAAGCACAAAAATAAATTGCTTCTGACAAGGTGTAGATTTATGAAAAAAAAAAAAGTTCAGCTACCAAGCCATGTATACAATCAATGTGCCAGCAACAAATTGAAATGTACTTACAACTGCTATTTTAAAAATAAACATTCCACCTGGTTTACAAAATGAGAAAAATGTCTCCAAACTGGCTCTTCTAATTTGCTCTTCTGCCTAATAAATACGATACTTTAAGTTGTAATCCAAGAGTCAGAGAAGGTGTACATAAAAAAAAAAATGGTTTCACCTTAGCGTCACAAAGTCAGCCCTGATTAAATACAGGTATATGTTAGCGTTAACAGGGATGTGTGACTACAGAAACCAAACGTGAACGGTGTAGTAGTGATCTGTGGACTGAAAGGGAAATCTGTGATATTTTTGAAGTGGGAGTGAGGAATCCTCAGCTGCCTAATAAGGGACTCCTCTGGGGGCCTTTTCTCCATATCCAATTAAATAAACCTCTCATTTGACAGATGGAATTCTGGCTAACAAAACACTTCCTCTCAGCTTCCTAAAAATGTATTCTAACAAAACGCGTTTCTTCCCAAATAAACACTTTCAGTGTGGGAAGTGAAGTCTGTTTTCAGGAGTGCTGATCATTAGCGCAATATTGAACCGTGGATTTTTGCTGGCAGACTTGCTTCAAAGCGGGCTAAAAGTAAAAAAAAAAAAGAGTTTACAAAGAACACTCCTCTCTACAGCCGTGGCAGCTCTTCACCTCTCCAGGGTGAAAACAGCTCGAATTTATCAAAAGAAGAACAGCGATCCGTTCGAACAACAGACAAGGGAACATTTGAATAAGACGCTTTGATGTAATTTTCAGCTACAGAAAGAGCCCATGTTCATTACCTCTCCAGAACCCAATCCGGAGCTTTCATGTTGATAAGAGACTCCGTTGCAAGAGAGAGAGGTAACGGTCGGCGGAGAAGTTGTTTTTCTGTGTTGTTCCCTGCACGAGCCGCAAACCTCGGCTGGCGTCGTGAAGTTCACATTACAACAGCAGCCGTTAGAAACCCGTGTGTCTGATGTATAGGGCTTCCAGTCAAGGCACCATATCTGTAGAAGCGAGTTCTAGCTCCGGGGATTAGGACGTTGTAATATTAGCGCTTTGAGTGGAAACCAGTTTGTGCCTATTCGAAATGGGGATTAATGTAAACGTGTCACCTGTAAGCCAGTTTACATTTAAAAAATATGTTTTAAATGTTAATGCTGTCCTTTGGTGGACCAGGGATTTTCACTGCTTTTCACTGAGATGCAAAGCACTTTCTGGAGATGCTCTTGGATCAACTTGACACTGCAAGATTAAAAAAAAAATATATATATATATATATATATATTAGCCAAATATTGATGGAAAGGGGGGAATTTTATTTGTTTGCTGCCACCATAAATTGTGTAACAACATCAGGCTTCCGACTGGGGGTAACTCCAGGGACTCGTATATTAAATATAGTGGGTATATTTGTATTGATTCAAACACTAACACATAAATACTCATAAAATGATTTTAGACACGGAAACCAGCTGTTTTATGACTTTAAGGTAACCAGAACAGTGAAGTGCGGCTTTATTGAATCACTCGCCATTCTCTTCATTCCTGTTCTTCACCTCACAATACGTCTTCTATTCCTTTGTGTTGGAAGATCCCGTGGTGGGGGATGTGTCAAATAGATATCCAAGCCATCACTCCATAAAAGAAAATCAGGCTTACTGCCATCATAAGGACATTTGGTTGCAGGTTTAAGCGGTAACACATATCTCAAGTCAAAGCGAACCCTTCTTTTGTAAAATAACCTATTAAAGTGCAATAGAAAATTGCCTACTGGTAGAATGTCGGCCGCATCAAAGCTGGTTGTTTTTCAATAAAGTGGTTATTTGCCCCAGTGGATTGTGATGGTGACAGGGAGATGTTACTTCAGCAATCGGAGCCACACACAGAGCTTCTCTCTCTCTCTCTCTCTCTTACACACACACACACACACTATCTCACACATACTCCATCTCTCACATACAGATGCATCCACACACTATCTCTCTCACACACACACCACTCTATCTCTCACAGACTCACTCCCTCTCTCACACACACACACTATCTCACACATACTCCATCTCTCACATACAGATGCACCCACACACTATCTCACACACACACCACTCTATCTCTCACAGACTCACTCCCTCTCTCTCACACACACACTATCTCACACAGACACACTCCCTCTCTCACACACACACACACTAGCTCACACATACTCCATCTCTCACATACAGATGCACCCACACACTCTCACACACACACCACTCTATCTCTCACAGACTCACTCCCTCTCTCATACACACACACTATCTCACACATACTCCATCTCTCACATACAGATGCACCCACACGCTATCTCTCACACACACACCACTCTATCTCTCAAAGACTCACTCCCTCTCTCACACACACACACTATCTCACGCATACTCCATCTCTCACATACAGATGCACACACACACTATCTCTCTCACACACACACTATCTCACACAGACACACAGACTCACTCCCTCTCTCTCACACACACACACACACACTAGCTCACACATACTCTATCTCTCACAGACAGACAGACGCGCGCGCGCACACAATCTCTCACAGACGGATACACACACACTGTCTCTCTCACACACACACCACTCTATCTCTCACAGACACAGACACAGACAGACTCACTCCCTCTCGCACAGCCCTGCTTCCCAGTGTAATTTCCTTTACTCTTCTGTTCACACTGCTTCTGACAGAGAGGGAGTGGCTGTGGAATATTATGCCCCATGAGACCACTCAGTTTTAAAGCTGCCTTTCTGGGAAATGAGTTCATGTCATTTGAATCAGTATGAAATAATACAGTACAAAAATAAACCAGCCACAATAAGCTATTTCCTAATATATCCACACTAAAAAGTAAGCTTTTGAGTATGTTTCCCCTGAAACATGAAATAGCTGGTTTCAAATGTTAATCTTTTTAATGTTTCTTGTTCTGATGGACATTTATTATTATTTAAATATTTTAGTGACGCAAAGCGTGCAGTGAGCAGGGGGTTTCATTCACAGGGGTTTTCTGTGTGAGGGAGAGCCACAGAGGCTTTATCAGCACCCATCCTGCTATCAGAGCAGGGTGGGACCGTCCCAGCGCAGATGCGAGCGCCCAAACCGTCACCGCACGCCGTGCGTTCTCTGGGCCGACACTTCCTGAGCAGAAAGAAGCCCCCCGTCAGGACGGGGCTGTGTCGCGCTGCAGCCCGAGGGGATAAAGAGCACCGCCCCCTCGGTAAATCAGCGCCAGAGCGCCAGCTCACCGTCCCGCAGGGGGCGGACAAGGGGGCGCCCCGCGGCTCAGATGCATTAGCGCCTGCCGCCACCATCCCAGCTGTCGCCGCTTCTCCAGAGTCCTTTGTGATGGGACGAACACAGAACGTATGGTAATGCAACGTCTGGCCGCTCTGTTGTTGAAACAAACGCTGTGTATTGTGAGCTTTGGCCAGAGTGTCAGGCCTGGACCATAAACCTTCCCATGCGGCTGCCTCGGGAAGAGTGGAGTTGAGAGCACGCCACAAACTCATTGTACCCAGTAGCCACTAACAAGGCCTCTGTGGAGAGCTACAGGGAGAAATACTTAGCGCATGATTTTTCGTATTCACCCATTAAACACTGATTGTCCCAATTCAGCAGCCTAAACTTCTCCCCTGATTTGTCTTATAGATCTTCGAAAATTATTTTCAGGCATGATTTTTAAATGACAAATTTTAGATTCTAGAATCTAGATGAAGAGAACTACCACAGTATAAAATCTGTAAGAATAATAATTAATAAGCAAATGTCATTTCATACTATGGTACTTCTCTTTGTTTACCGTCTAAAAATGTGTGTGTATTTATTTATAAAAACAAGGGTGGCTTAAGAGTTATGAACCTGGCACTGTTTTTTTTCAGTTACCTGTGCAATGCTCAATGTGCGGGCCTCTTTCGTCCTTGGCCCCGCTCCAGCGATCACTCTCAGAGCACATGCACTCTCCTGACAGGTCTGTATGGCGTTTGTTACTCGCCCGGACCTTTTCAGACCAGCTGCACGAGATGTGGCAAGCCCCTTCATAAATCTCCTCCAGGTGCACGCATTACGCAAGTCCATTACCCACACTATCTCGGCGTGAAACGGGGGGAAAAAACATTCACTTGCCCAGGTAATGGGATGTTGGTTTGGTCTCTACAGTCAGATTTTTCCTTAAAACATTTGTCTTACACACGTTTCTGTATCATTCAGCAGTGCCTCGATACATAGCACGTTGAGAATAAAATAGTTTTAGACAAATGTCTTAAAATATGGATTCTGATGGACACCCTTTGCAGACAAGGTTTGGAAAGTTGCAAATCCAGTCACGGGGAGCAGTATCCTACAAAGATCTCAGTTAGTCTCTAGTTCTGTTCCTGGAATTGTGAATTACAGCTAAATCACTTCTGGAGTTTTTAATGAGAGAGCCTGCAGTTAAAGACATCCTTATGCCTAGGCAAGAGTATTAAGCATGGAGTTTCTATGTCTCTCCTTCACACCAGTGACAGGACCAGGACCTGGACCTGGACCTGAACCGTGAGGCCAGACCTTGTGTACTCCTCAGAACTTTGTCTATGTGACACTTACGGTACGTGGGCGACATTTACTGCACAAAGTGTGTTAAATCGCTCCAGGACTCACGTGTCTCACCCACTCTCAGCCTGTCCCGAACTACACCAAGCTGCTTTTCAAGAATAAATCTCTCAAAGAGATAGAGGTAGCTCCGTTAAGGCTGTACAAAGAGGTCAAATCTTCTTTCAACATACTTTGAATTGCAGTAAATATGAGACAAATATACAACTCGTATAGTTCGTATATAGGTCATTAAATCCAGCTTGTTTTAGCAATAGTGGGACATCAAACTGGGGGGGGGGGGGACGCTGGAGATTGCAGTAGCCTAATCAGGGGTTATTAAACCCAGTGCCTTCTCAGTGTGAGCGGTGAAGAAGGAAAAACACAACAATCGCCCAGTTCTTTTTCTTCAGCCTTCCCTCCGGAACAAATGACAAACGGCGTCCGACCCTTGCCGGATTAGCGCTCGCGTTCGTTTGAAGCGCGGCGGTTGTGTTGACGTGACAGGCAGCGGGTTAAATGAAGACACCCCGCCTGCCTCTCTGTCGAGGGGGGCGAGGCAGACGTGGCGCAGGTAGAGAAGTAATCAAACAGTAATGACCCGCCTCTGCAGTGGCCCGGTCGGCGGGGCAATTTCAGAATCAGCAGGATTTCCTTCTCGAGCAAGACATATAGAGGAGAGACCCGCACCCGGAAATAGGTCATTTAGGTGTGATTCGGATGATGTGGTACAGTAAACAGTTTGGAAACAGCAGTGACAAAATCTAATGGCAATCCTGTTCTTCAAAGCAAAACCTTTTAGACTGTGGCGGGAAAGCAAAACGCTAAAGCGGCTCTGTTTTGTCGATGGCTCCTTATACATCTCACCTCGTGTGCAGTGGAGCCGTATGGCAATGCATGGAGTAAAACAAAACAAAATCTTGTCACTTAATGCAATTTTCAGCGCATTTAAACACGATGCACTGTAGACAAGAGCCCCCGGGCTCGGTAATACGCTCAATGAATCGTAACAGAAAAGTGCGTGATCCAATGTGTGCCCACATATATGTGGAATATGTCTTGAACGTGTGGACATGTGTAAAACCTCGATACCATTGGAAGTGTACATGAAAGCAGAATCTGCTCTTCTGCCAAATATTATGTCAATTGAAAGAAATTCTTATGTAACTTCAGAACATGAGATTTCTCATCAACGATGAGGTCATTAGAAATAACCTTTGACCCCACCCTCTTGCATAGTTTTCCTTCATCATCCTGTCTAAGTTGTGATAGCCTGTCCCGATTCGTTTCACCTGCTACTTGGTCATGCTTGGTTTGAACATCATTGTAATACTACATGGCACACACACAAGTGACAGAGGCGAGCCTTCAGCCCTGGCGTGTGCTAGATCTTTCCGTCTGAGTGGTAACGGGACGCCACAGAACAGATACAGAGGATGGTGTCCTTTTAAGCGTGGCTTCCACCTTTTTCGAAGAAGCTTTAATAAGCGAGTCGGATTTTCATTTCCTTTGAACAGAAAACTTTTGCGTCAGTTTGTCATCAAATTCGTACAGGCTGTTCTGTAAACTTCCAGGCAACAAATACCAAGAATACTAAGGCGGATTAAATATTTGGGGATTTTTTGAAATTTAATTTCTAGACTTGAATAAATCTGATTGCTATGTTTTTTTATTAGTTTTGTACCACATGATATTGCTCTATGCTTCATTTCTGAATGGTTTGATTTTATCCAAACTACAAAAACAAAATGCACACCTGCCTTTCTGTAACTTGGCAGGTGTATTTTTTTACATAATAAATTCAATCATTTGTAAATTTAATAAGAATGATTAAAACGCAGGTGTCTGGCAGGCCCACCAGGGCTAACAGGGACACCTGCTGAGAGTTACCGCCGTAATGACCGGTCTTTTTAAGACCCCTTTTTTGTCTCCCAGTAGGTGCTTGGACTGGGAGACAGCCAGAGGTCTTTAGAGACTGAACAACTGAAAGCTGTTTTTTTCTTTTCTTTTTGTAGTTCCCTTAAAATTAAATTTTCTGCCGTTATTATTTAAGTTTGTTAATGTTTTGGGTAACCTGTGTGCGTGTGCGTGTGCGTGTGCGTGTGTGTGTGTGTGGGGTGTGGGAGGGTTAAAGAAAAGCAATATGTCGATCTGCTGAATGGGAATATATGAGTGATGTCCCTCCATAGGGTTTGGACCAGACCAGCCCCCCCTTTCCACTTCTTCCTACCTACCTACCTTTATAATTGGATTCCTCTTGTCGAAAGTCCCAAACACACAACAGGAGCGAGGTGAGAGAGGTGACTGTGATGTCCTCGGAGACCCCATTAGCACCGCAGGTGAGGGGGGTCCTTGGCCCCACCGTGTCCTCGCCGGACCCAAGGAGGGTGCCTGTCCCAGACGGCGATCGCTCCCCGTTCCCTTCCGACAGACGGCCGCTATAATGCTGAACGTGCTGGCAGACAGACGGCCATATCGCGCGGGTTATTGTGTAGTCTGAGGTGAGTGACACGTGTGATTAAACAGGCTGGGCTCAAGGACTGTCTGTGTTGTGCATGTGAAAAGGTTTAACCCAGAGCCAAAATGGCGGAACCGATCTTGGCGAGTATAAAATGCAGTGCCTTTTCTCTGTCTTAAGTCATGAAGTGCGGTTGTTTCAGCCTCAGACGGCTGCATGTTCGTCATTCCCAGTGTAACTCACCGCAACAGAAGACCAAATGTTAACCCGCATCTGTAACCCACCTTTCACTGTGTTAAGGGTGGGCACCACAGACAGCGCGAGTCAGGTCCCTCAGGGACAGTGTGGAATGCCGTTTAAGGTTGAACTTGTAACCAAAATGTTTTGGTTGAAATCCCAGAACTGCTGCTGTTGTACCCAGCTGGACAAATAGAGAAAATGTATTTTTTTGTTTTTGTTTTGGATGACAGCATCTGCTTAACAACTATGTAATTATATGGAAATAACCATCGCAGTAACACAAATAATAAAGGTTGGAGAGATCAGTCCTGGTCCACTGAGGAGCAGGCTCATTAGCCAAAACTGTTTAGAAATGACTAACCTGCAGCCTTGCTTCAGAAAAAACAAATATCCGTCGTTAAAACGCCAAGATTGTGGAAGGGTCTGCTCTCCCGACCTCTCGTTAGGTAAATGCCTTGATTTTTTTCACTGAAAATTAAATTGATAAAACAAAGGATTCCACTTCAGGCCATTTCATCTTGAGGAGGAAGGCTCAAAGCCGTCGGCCGTCGCCAACAAAGTCTGTCCCAACAACCGTGGCTACCTCAGTGACCCATGGCCCATGGCATTGTCTCATGTGCGAGATCACGCTTCATTGTTAAGTGAAGCACAAGCACAGGGATGGCTTGGCCTCCAGCTAGAGGGCCTCGACCGTCTTGGCACACCTCGATGAGAGAGCAGGACGGTGCCCGTGAGTTTCAAGGGCACCGACGTCAATAGACACGCCGGCGCAGGTAGGTCTCGCTACGAGGAAGAGCACAACTTTGGGAGATTGCTTCGTGACTCCCCCACATTAACGAAACTTGCTGATAAATTGGTTAAATTTCTATTCACTTCCCCGACAGTGACACCCAGTCCATCACGCATCGAACCGTAAAACCAACACAGTATTTTCTCACAGTATTGTGACATAGATATATATTTTCAGAAAACTGCGAGAGAAACATTATTGATACATTTGATACATGTCTGATGCCACGTTTTGATATAATTCTAAAGAAAAAAAACCTTTAAAATGTTGTATTTCATTTATCTTGCCTGTCCAGTTTTTTGGGTACATTTCAAGCTTTCAGCATGTTGGTCTTGTACTCCTGTATTGATTTTCTATCGGGCTCTCAATAAAAACTCACACATTCACCTCCACAAAGTCTGACATTGACTTATTCACTGTGAGAAAACAACAATCTTCCCAGCCCCTTCATTGAAGGTACCGCAGGGTCGCCCACCTCCATTATTTATCTGCAAATAATGTGTTACTAATTTGTTCAGGAACTGGAAGACAAATGCAATCTCCCGAGGACTGTTCTGCATCCCGGTGTCCCTGGTTTATGGGTGTCCTATAAACTAAATTAGAATCTAGCTCACCAAACAGTCATAATCCTTTTTACACAAAGACCTGAAAACAAAAGCAAACGTCTTTAATGGGAAGTTAGAAGTAAGTAACGTTAAATATATATACATTTTCTTTTTCGGAATAGCTATGAGCGGCTACCGTCTCTGAATCCACGAGGTGGGGGTCTTTAGTATAAGCACTGATAATGCTCTCTGGATGCCAGGACAGGTTTTTTCCAATACAAAGTTACAGATGACGTCTCATCCAAGACCCACGGTTTAAAATGAGTGCCTGTTACATTGCCGAGTGCCTGATCCGCACGTGCGGCTGTTAGGCTGTTCAGCGGCCTGGTCATCACCTGGCGATAGCGTTGACACATCCGTCTGCCTTCTCTGGGATCCCGGTCCTCCGTGATCCGTTCTCCTGACCCCCAAAACCGAAGGCATCGGCGTCACAAAACCGGAGGCAGCGTGCCTTTTGGTGTTCTTGGGCTTCTCTCTGCGTGATGGAGAGATGTTTTCATCAGAGGCAACGAGCCACTCCCTGTTGCACCATTCGGTCATTTCTAAACAGGAATGATGAACCGCAGAGCCAAATGTCACTCTCTCCAGAACTCCCCCCTTCAGCTTCTCTCCTCCCGTTCCCCTATCTGTTCCATTCCCGTCTTACATATGTTTACTGAGCCTCATTATAAACAGAGCACAAAGGTATCATTTATCCATTCGCCCCAGTTTTGGGATGAAAGAAAAGCCCTTTCTGCACGGAGCCATTCCCTTGACTCGCGGATATGGAGTACGCAGCAGACTCCAGACTAAGCACGGGCTGCACAAGCCAAAGTGTACGCCTTTGTTGATCCATGTGAGCGAAGCGTGGTAATCTGTTCGATGAGAGGGGGCCGGAGAAGAGCGCGGGTACGCAGGGAAAAATGGGGCAGCCGGCCGTCTGTCTTAACCTGACAGGCAACACAAGGTGAGGTGCCTAGACTTGCTGCAGCGGTGTGCGAAAATCAGCGCTCCGCGGGATGTTGTAAAAACACGGGGGATCTATTCAGTTGCATCATCCATGATGCATGGCTATGTTTTATGCATGCATGCGTCTCTCCATCGTTAATGCGTGAATATTTAAAGGCGCTATACACAGAACGGGGATACATATGTGAACACGGTGTACAATACAGACTCCGGACAAAGTACGAGCTGAAAGCCGAACCAGATGCTTCCAAAAATAGACAGACACATCCATGTGCAGAGAAGCCAGCATACAAACATGCTCACAGGTCTCTCTCTCTCTCTCTCTCTCTCTCTCTCTCTCTCTCTCTCTCTCTCTCTCTCTCACTCTCTCTCTCGCTCTCTCT
>JAOYSI010006421.1:2055-12852 GCA_025775065.1 Hiodon alosoides | reverse complement strand
CCCTCCTGTCCCTATAGCAGTTTAAACTGGACTCTCTCCCTCCTGTCCCTATAGCAGTTTAAACTGGACTCTCTCCCTCCTGTCCCTATAGCAGTTTAAACTGGACTCTCACCCTCCTGTCCCTATAGCAGTTTAAACTGGACTCTCTCCCTCCTGTCCCTATAGCAGTTTAAACTGGACTCTCTCCCTCCTGTCCCTATAGCAGTTTAAACTGGACACTCTCCCTCCTGTCCCTATAGCAGTTTAAACTGGACAATCTCCCTCCTCTGAAGCCCCCCGAAAAATATTCAGAAAGACGTCACCATGTTGTCGGGATGAACCCATACTTCACACATAGAACTGGTTGTGAGACCGGACTGGACCGGACCGGACCAGCACAGGGGAATCTAAAACGTTTTGACATTTATCTGGCTCTGGAAATAATAATAATAATCATCATCATCATCATCAAATGAAAAATAAGACCTACTGAGATGCACTAGGGTAAATCTCTAAATCACATCCAGTGTGAATTCAGGCAGCCACACAATTAAACATGTACAGTGCACTCATATCAGCAAGAGACTATTAACAGAATGCAGTATGCCTTTATCAGCAAGAGACTATCAACAGAATGCAGTATGCCAAGCTTTACAACATTCCAGAAAGAACGCCGCTGTTCACCAAGCATAAAAAGGGGACTTTCAAAAACGTTCACACCTTTACATTGAACATTGACATTTTATCCATTTTAGTATTTTACTAAACTAATAAAGAAAACGCTCTATTTAATGGGGCCAAAACCAACCAAAAGTTGGAATTTGGATGAAGGACCCGGAAATTAGCCTTGCATAGTTAGCATCACTGTGAAAGATGCTAACTATGCGAGTTCATTTTGAAATGAGCCAACCTTTTTGTCAAAAGGAAATTATACAGATGCCCATACCTCCAGAAAGCAACTTCTCTTTCATCAATGCTCTTGTGGAAAATGTAGTGAATGGTAAACTTCCCTCCTGCTTTCTCAGTGAACGTGAAATGACGTGTGAACACATACTTGGCAACATCAGAAAAGAACACTCCTGCTGGCCCATTCGTGCCTGAGCATGTAGCAGCTTAGTTAAAACATTTTTTTTTTTTTTTTTTTAAATCTCCTTCCTGATGAGTAACATAACAGCGCAGTGCTGGTACAGTAACACCAATTAACCTAAAACCCGGATCTTTAAAAAAAGAAAACACCCATCGCTCATTCCGGATAACTCTTCCGGCAACACCACAGGAAGGACAAGCATGCAAACAGCATGCAAATGTGCCTGTGTACCACTGTGTGTTAATCTGTTTTGTGCCAGGACGGTTTGATCCTCCTGGCTCTCACAAGGCTCTGGAGCCAGACCGGACCGTACCGTGCTGCGGCACCCGAGCTCGCAAAGGAAAAGACAAGAACCTGCCGCGTCGAGGCCAGTGAGAAGAAACCTGTAGGTCGAGTAGGGGCCGCCTTTTTTCTCTCTAATCCTTCTGACCTTGGCTTTTATCCGGGGAAAATAAAGACAGCTGTCTTATGCGAGAGTAGATCTTCTTTTTCACTTTTTTCATTTCCTGTCAACCGGATAAAAACCCATCCAGCTTTCTTTTAACTAACCACCAAAAACGCTGTTACATAAACTTACTGCAGACGTACCGTACAGCTAAACAGTGTTTTTTTCCCAGTCAGAGAAAAGGGTTGTCTAATATTTTAGTAAAATCCTACCATGGCCGAAAACAGTATTAGCCCCCAAAAAGGGAGTTAGTATTAGGATTTGGAGGACCCAGGGCACATACAGGAAAAAATATACAGTGAACAAATAATCAGAGCTCTAAAAATCAGCAAAGAAAACGCTATGAATTTACTTAAGCAAAATAAAATCCATCTGCGAGTCAATACCAGCTGCAGTTAGACAACAGCGGAAAGTCTGCAAAGTGTTCCCGAAAAGCAGAAATGAGCGGTATGTACAGTTCACCAAAATTCAGCTCTGTAACCCAGACAAAGGTTTGACACCCTCATAGCCTTCACTGACCCGATTAAACACACAAGAGACAGAATAACAAAAGAGGAGGAACCATTTCTACAGCTGGGGAGTCAAACAGTTTTCCAGAGTTTGATGTTAAGGATTAAAAAGCCCTCACTTTAGAGGTAAAGCCAAACAGGAGGCAGCAATAGGAGCAGGTTGGCCAGCTGACCCATTGAAGCACCTTCCTGGTACCTCTCGCTACCTGCCACCAGAGGGTGTTTGGAGCTGCACCAAACCGCCTGTCCTGGCAACACACATTAGTAGACAATGGAGACACTGTGCTGGTCGTTGGCTGGCTGTCCCGCCCACACACTCAGAGACATGTATGGCGTGTGGTGGCTACGCCCCAAAGCTATCAAGCCACACACTCAGGGAGAGTCCGGCGGCTACATCCTTTAGCTGTCACGCCAACACACTCAGGGAGAGTCCGGCGGCTACACCCTTTAGCTGTCCCACCAACACACTCAGGGAGAGTCCGGCAGCTACGCCCCAAAGCTGTCGTGCCCACACACTCAGGGAGAGCCCGGCGGCTACATCCTTTAGCTGTCCCGCCAACACACTCAGGGAGAGTCCGGCGGCTACACCCCAAAGCTGTCACGCCCACACACTCAGGGAGAGTCCGGCGGCTACGCCCCAAAGCTGTCAGGCCACACACTCAAGGAGAGTCCGGCGGCTACATCTTTTAGTTGTCCCGCCAACACACTCAGGAAGAGTCCGGCGGCTACATCCTTTAGCTGTCCCGCCAACACACTCAGGGAGAGCCCGCCGGCTACGCCCCAAAGCTGTCACGCCCACACACTCAGGGAGAGTCCGATGGCTACGCCCCAAAGCTGTCACGCCCACACACTCCGGAAGAGTCCAGTAGCTACGCCCCAAAGCTGTCACGCCCACATACTCAGGGAGAGTCCGGCGGCTACGCCCCAAAGCTGTCACGCCCACACACTCCGGAAGAGTCCAGTAGCTACGCCCCAAAGCTGTCATGCCCACACACTCAGTGAGAGTCCGGCGGCTATGCCCCAAAGCTGTCACGCCCACACACTCAGGGAGAGTCCCATAGTGTGCAGAATGATTATAGAACAAAATATCTATAATCAGCACAAATATTATGTCACCTAAAAAGGACCAAACAATTCACTGTTCCAGTTTATGTAAATCAGTTATGAGAAGATGTGATACAAAATTACATCCTACAAGGCAGTGTTTCTCTGAAAGATTTCTCAGCTTATGCAGTCACTCACGACGCAACCGCTATGCCATTCTGGAATTCCAAAATAGTTTTAACACAGTTAATGCTTGAAAATTGTTTAATTGTCATAGGCCAAGATTCATTATTAAAGATAAAAAATAATAAGGAAAAACATCGCCACTGGCTTTGTTTAGAATGCTTATATAATTCCATAACATGATTTTTAATTTTAACTTATTGTCTGCAATAATACACATTTTTGTATAAACAGCATTGCCGGACATTTTTAGTAGAAATTCCATACCTACCTCACTGCGTTGAGTGTAACGTGCTTTATTAAGTTACTCGAAATGTTCCCATTGCAGTTTGGTTAAACCTATGCCGTACGGGGAACTTGATCAAATTGGTTTGATCGCCTTGATAGGAAATTAGGTGAACTTGCTTTTTTGATCCAACGTTTGTGTTTGTGAACATAGCATGATAATGGTCATTTTAGTCAAATAGAAAATATTTACAAACAGATGTTACAAGAAAGTAACAATAAGTCAGTGCAGTGCACATAGTCCATAATTAAATATATTAAGTCAAGTTTTTTGTCAGATTTAATTTTAGGCAAGGGACACTAGTTCATACATTAGCTAGAGTTCACTACGGGTTTTCGCAGCACGCTAAGAATAACTACCAAGTAATTTTGCAAACGACATCTAAATAACATCGTAGTAGACAAACAACAACCGTCATATTGAAAACGAAAAGTTACCTTCTTTTATTTTCTCGAGTTTCTCATCCAGTTGACTGCACTGACGTATCAAATAAATGAATTCGGTTAGTCTCAATCCTACAATAGCCTACTTCTATGTACTATAGAATGTACTACAGTAGCCTTTTTCTAATAGTCACAGATATAAACTTTGGCTCAGAAAGCATTCTTCATTTCATACTGCGCCGACATTGGCCGATGCAAGAAGTGGGAACCACTACTACGTTATTCTGGAAGTTCCAATGCAATTGGTCACGAGACTACATTTCAAGAGGATGAACACGTTGAGGAGGAGGCAAAATAGCAACACCTAGCGGGAGACGTGGGATCTACCACATTTCACCAGAAGTTCACAGATCATTTGTTTTTTGTCACAGTGCTGTTCCAGGCAAAATTATTTTTCGATGTTTGGGAAAGACCTTATTTTAATTTAATAAGCCTTCTCTAAAACGGTTTATAAAACAGTGGCTACAATTCCAAGTAATTACTAAATTGAATGGTCTAAAATAAAACAACTTGAACATTGTATGGTATTTCCACTTATTCCACGTATTATGTAGAGTATATTTTATATGAAAAATACAAATTAATGATTTAAAACGGATTTCATTGACACTACAAGACGCGTTTAGAACAATAAAAAGCTGCCATTTCACGAGAAGAGGAAGAACAACGGAATGTAACTCGTTTTTTCAGTGGCACAAAATGTATATGATTTCTTCCGTGGCGATTTGTTTTTTGGTGCTATTAAACACCAATAACTTCAGTCACAGGTAAAACGATAATACAAGCTTAACTTACATTAAAAATGTCTAATGTTAAACTTATATTTAAAAAATGTCTACACTTAGTATTTTATCATATGCAACAATGATCTCTTTTATATATTCTGAATAATAAATAGTAAAGGGATGGCCACCGAAATCTAAACTGTAGCTGTATCGCAAACTACGTGTAAGAAAAGTTTTAGTTGTTTATTTACCATAATTTAACACAAATTAATTCCAAGAAAAAACTATATGTATATAAATTATCTTCCGGTTAACTGATGCAACACATTTGGTAAACAAAACCAACGGTAACACTTTTAGAAATATGGTACATGTAGTCTTTTAAAACAAGTACAAGCGTTATAAAAATAAAAAAAACCTACATTACCAAGGGTCCTTTGGTTTAAGGCATGATGTTGGTTGTTGCAATTGTTACTGGGATATGCTGTTCAGTATAGAGCTCAATTTGAGCAAATTTAAGGTTGGAGGATTCTAATAAACTACAAGTACCAGAGGCCATTGATATTCGCTCTGTCCGTTACGTCTCCCAAAACAGGCTGTGGAAAAAGTCTACGGAAAAAAGAGAACCGCTTCCGTGTTGTTTTGATTCTGTATTTGTGATGAATAACATCTAGGTAAAATAAATTATTATTGACGTATAACTAGCGAGTAGTTTATAATGGTTTTGTAAAGAGAATCAAAATAACACTTTATCCGTAGAAATGTCATTTCAGCAGGGATCGAAGAAAAAGGACAAGCGCATTTTGTCAGGTACCTGCCCGGACCCAAAATGCCAGGCGAGGCTGTTCTTCCCTGCGTACGGTTCGGTTAGCATTGAGTGTACCGAGTGCGGCCAACGTCACGAGCAGAGGAATCTTTTAAAAGTGGAAGAAGTTACCGATCCAGACGTTGTGCTTCACAATTTACTTAGAAATGCCCTGCTCGGTGTAACAGGAGCCCCCAAAAAGGGGAGCGAGTTAGTTAAAGTGATGGGGCTTTCCAACTACCACTGTAAACTACTCTCTCCTATTCTCACGAGATACGGAATGGATAAACAAACGGGAAAAGCCAAACTGTTGAGAGACATGAATCAAGGTGAGATGTTTGACTGCTCGCTCCTGGGGGACAGAGCTTTCCTAATAGAGCAGGAGCATGTAGGTACTGTGGGCTATGGAAAAGATCGATCTGGCAGCCTTATCTACCTGCATGACACTTTAGAAGAGGTGAAGAAGGCAAACGGGAATAAAGAGTGCCTCATTCCTGTTCATGTAGATGGAGATGGCCATTGTCTCGTCCACGCAGTATCCAGGGCGTTGGTCGGCAGGGAGTTGTTTTGGCATGCTTTAAGAGAAAACTTGAAGCAAAATTTCAAGCAAAACCTTGACCGTTACAAGGCCCTCTTTCAGGACTTTATCGATGCTGCCGAGTGGGAGGACATAATCAACGAGTGCGACCCGTTGTTCATTCCCCCGGAAGGTGTGCCCCTTGGGCTGCGCAACATTCACATTTTTGGCCTGGCTAATGTTTTGCACCGGCCTATTGTCCTGCTGGACTCACTGAGCGGCATGAGGAGCTCCGGTGATTACTCGGCTACCTTCCTGCCGGGGCTGGTGCCGGAGGAGCAGTGCAAGGGTAAAGACGGGCAGTTCAACAAGCCCATATGCATCGCCTGGAGTAGCTCGGGACGCAACCACTACATTCCTCTTGTCGGAATAAAAAGCACACCTCTGCCAAAACTGCCCGCTAGGCTCCTTCCTAAGGCCTGGGGGGTGCCGCAAGAACTTATCAAGAAGTACATTAGCTTGGAGTCTGATGGGAGCTGCCTCATAGGTGGCGACCGAAGCTTGCAGGACAAGTATCTGATGAGGCTTGTTGGTGCCATGGAGGAGATCTTCTCGGAGAAGCATGGCATTCATCCCTCCCTGGTTGCGGACGTGCATCAGTATGTGTACAGAAGGACAGGGGTCATTGGCGTTCAGCCTGAGGAGGTCACAGAGGCGGCCAAAAAGTCAGTTCTAGAAAACCGCCTGCATCGCTGTCTGATCTGCAATGCGCTCTCAGAACTGCACGTGCCCCCTGAGTGGCTAGTCCCTGGCGGAAAGCTGTACAACCTGGCGCGATCCACCCACGGGCAGCTCCGGCCCGACAAGAACTATAGCTTCCCTCTGAATAGCATAGTCTGCTCTTACGAACCAGATAGGGATGTCCTGGTGCCTGACTACCAGCTCAGCACCCTGAGTACATGTCACTGGTGCCATGGGACCTCTGTGCGCCACATCCGCGGCGATGGCTCCATCTGCTACCTAGATGGGGACAGGACCAACACCCGCTCCCAGGGAGGCAAGTGTGGTTGTGGATTCAAGCACTTCTGGGAGGGGAAAGAGTATGATAATCTGCCCGAGGCCTTTCCCATCACTCTGGAGTGGGGTGGGAGGGTGGTGAGGGAGACGGTGTACTGGTTCCAATTTGAGACCGTGTCAACACTAAACAGCAACGTTTACGACGTGGCAATGAAACTGGTCACCAAGCACTTCCCAGGGGAGTTTGGGAGTGAGATTCTGGTACAGAAGGTGGTCAACACCATCTTGCACCACACTGCCAAGAAGAATCCAGATGAATACAACCCTGTGGCTATCGATGGGGCGCACGCTCATAGGCTCCCTGACGTGTCGGAGGGGTCCACAATGTCGGAGGCTCAGCCACCAACTAAGATCATTCTGACCGGCCAGAAAGCTAAGACTTTGCACAAGGAAGAGCTGACCATGAGCAAGGCGGAGCGCAGCCTGCAGCAGAGCATTGGTGAGCATGCCGCCGTGGCCCAGAAGAAGAAGACCGAGCGGCTGAAGCAGGAGCAGAGGGGCCAAGTCCGGCCAGCCTCCCCTGGCCCAACGACAGAGGCACCCTCCTCGGCCCTTGCCACCCCCACCAAAGCCCCCTTCTCCCCCAGGAACTCTGGCCAGGAGAAGAAGATCCGCGTGACCACCGACGACGGGCGCCAAGCCATGCTGACGCTCCGGGCCGAGACCACCTTCTCCGAGCTCCAGGGGAGCATTGCCAAAGAGTTTTCTGTGCCTCCATCCCAGCAGTGCATCCGCCATGGCTTTCCCCCCAAAGAGCTGCTCCCGCCCCGGGTGGGCCATGAGAAGGAGCCCCTGCCCCTGCAGCACGGGGACCGGGTGACAGTGGAGGTGGTGAGGGACTCCAGAGAGAAGGGCAGCCCAAGCCCTGCTGTCGCCCCACACTCCGCTGGTGTGGAGGAGCGCTCCTCCTCCAGCAGGGTGACCGCAAAGGAGATGCAGGACAACATTGACCTTGAGATGTCCTCCCTCTGCCTTCTTGCTACCTTAATGGGTGAGACCCTTTCAGCTGATACTCTTCTAAATTGAATTTTTACAGAAAAAGTGTTTTATTGGGCCAATTTTTTGGAGAGCTAACGTAGACCGACATTTCAGGTTTATTAGCATGGTTTAGGAATGAGTGATATACAGTCTGATGCTAGACTCTGCTCTAACATGGTGCTTTTTAATAGATGAAAATGGATGGGAAAGATCGTGAGGTCTTTCTTAAAAGCTTGCATCCTTATATGGGGAAAAAGCCGAATGCTTTGGCAGTCTTATTTATCAGTGCTTGCCGTCTGCTTTGGTTTAATCAGTGTGACGTGTGAGCGTGGCTGACACCTACTATGAATAAATGATGAAATTTTACACAGAATAAACTTCCTTTTCTGTGGAACGTACGCTTGCAAAGGGCTAATGATGACCTCACACATATGTAATCAGAATGGTTTTTGTTCACACCCGTCTGTCTGTTCTGGATACTCTCATTTGGAGAACAGGATGTTTCCACCTTAAGCGTAGTTGTATTTTACAAGCAGAAAATGGAGGTATTATGGAAGTATTATGTCTGTATATGGAATGTTATTGAAGGTGATTTTTATCAGTACTTTACTATAACCGATAATAACATAGAAAGATTAATTTACTTAATTTATGGGCATGTATGTAACAGTTTTAGAAGGCTTTGTTCCTAGTGCATTGCCCTGGATTAACATTGGAATGTAGAAATGAAGACACATTGTACTAGTGTGTGTGTGTGTGTGTGTGTGTGTGTGTGGCTGTGTTAGATTATGAACACTGGACTGTAGAAGTGAAGACGCTTTGTGATAGTGCTAGTGTGGCTGTATTAAATAATCACACCACTTTTTTTGTTCACCACTAAAGACGAGCGCAGACAGGCAGTTGCTATGGAAGTGATGAACTCCGCCTTATGTGCTCCTCCACTCCCTAACATTGCCATATTCCGTTCTCCCCCGGGATGACAAAACGAGGCACTGGTGCCCTGAAGGTGTCTTTTGATGCATCTGACTGAATCTGTGACCCGATTCTGCTCGCTGGCGAGGTGTCTCGCACAGCTGCTGGCTGGCATGTGAGATCTGTGTGCTCTGTAGATAATCTACAGTCTAAGTCTTTTCATTATTGTGATGAACCACCAAATGTGGCCTGTCGGTTAAAACCGCTCTGGTTGTGTGAGTTGACACTGAGTTGATAGTTAGCAGATGCTTGTGACATGATGGCTTATCTTCACCCAAAAAAAGTGATGGAACGATTCATTTGAAATAAATCCAAAAAGGACAGTAATACTATACTTTAATTACAAACTCAGCTTTAAATGTGCAAGATTACTCTTAAAGTTTTGTACAGCAAAAACAATCTGTCTGCATTACATAGGATGGCCCAGGCTTCAGTGCTAGCACTGAAGGAAATTACTTGTGTTTCTATTTCTGTTAAAAGCAATTTTTTTCCCCTCTAATCTCGTTTAGCGCCTAGATTTTTAACACTCTATTCCAGTTGACATTTTCAATTGTCAGACTTTTTCTGACAGCAAGGTGTGTGTGTGTGTGTCTGTCTATGTCTATCAGCACATTCTGTACTACGTATTGCTTTGGAGTTTAATGTTGTTTTAAATCCCTCGGCTAGAATTGAATAATAGCTGATATTAGTCAGACACATAGGAGACTCTTTTGACCAAAATGGAGCACTTGGTTGTTTATTTGATTATTGACTATTTATTTGAAAACTAAGTATTGACATTACAATGCTTTAAAATGTTCTGATATCTAATGTTGAAAATGCACTTTCAACTTTACCGTTGTTCTGTAAGGTATGTGCGTGTTTATTTCTTTAAAATTTATTTGAATTGATTTATTATTTGCTGTCCTTATAGGAGAAGATGTTTGGTCATATGCTAAGAAGCTGCCCCACTTATTTCAGCAAGGTGGAGTTTTCTACAACATCATGAAGAAAGACATGGGTAAGCTCTCTATGGTTCCAAATTGACAAACATATGATCATTTATATTTGTATATTTATATGTCTGTTTGGAAATTCATTCATTCATAAATTTCATTCACGTTAAGGTCATGAAAGGCCTCTAAACCAGCTTGAGCACAGTGTTGTCAATATCTTACCGGAGTGTCACAGACACCGTTACTGGATGTTAGGCACCTGCTGGGAAGGAGCCACGGAACTGAAAGCACGCTTAGGCGTGTGGACACCTGGGTGACCAGACAAAATCACGCTTAGGCGTGTAGACACCTGGGTGACCAGACAAAATCACGCTTAGGCGTGTAGACACCTGGGTGACCAGACAAAATCACGCTCAGGCGTGTGGACACCTGGGTGACCAGACAAAATCACGCTTAGGCCTGTGGACACCTGGGTGACCAGACAAAATCACGCTTAGGCCTGTGGACACCTGGGTGACCAGACAAAATCACGCGTAGGCCTATGGACACCTGGGTGACCAGATAAAATCACGCTTAGGCGTGTGGACACCTGGGTGACCAGATAAAATCACGCTTAGGCCTGTGGACACCTGGGTGACCAGACAAAATCACGCTTAGGCGTGTGGACACCTGGGTGACCAGACAAAATCACGCTTAGGCGTGTGGACACCTGGGTGACCAGACAAAATCACGCTCAGGCCTGTGGACACCTGGGTGACCAGACAAAATCACGCTTAGGCGTGTGGACACCTGGGTGACCAGACAAAATCACG
>JAOYSI010006419.1:0-12693 GCA_025775065.1 Hiodon alosoides | reverse complement strand
TTTATACGGTCTGTGTGTGTGTGGAGCGGTCCTCCTCCTTTATACGGTCTGTGTGCGTGTGGTCCTCCTCCTTTATAAGGTCTGTGTGCGTGTGGTCCTCCTCCTTTATAAGGTCTGTGTGCGTGTGGAGCGGTCATCCTCCTTTATAAGGTCTGTGTGCGTGTGGAGCGGTCATCCTCCTTTATACGGTCTGTGTGTGTGTGGAGCGGTCCTCCTCCTTTATACGGTCTGTGTGCGTGTGGTCCTCCTCCTTTATACGGTCCTTTTTTATAAGTTTAATTTAGAAGCTATGGGCCTTGGTGGCTGGTCACCAGGCACAAATACTAATGTGTGACCCTGACAGAAGAGAGAGGCCGGGGCAGTAATTCACCCAGACTGCTCTCAAAGCCAGGAGGCAGCTCCTCTGTTTAGAATCAGCGATACTGGAGTGGGTTTTTAACACATCTACGCCTAATTTTAGTGCTATGCTGAACTGACAGGAGGGTGGCAATCCACTGCTCAGGTGGGCGTGGCTGTTGTAAGTATCCAGCTGTAGAAGTGCCAAGGGTATAGCACACATATGCGACACGGGCAACTGTTCACCAAATTAACCACTGTGTATTTCATTCAGAAATCACGCCAAAATAAAGGTTTTATTGTCAAGAATCAAAAAAGGGACATCTATCCTTTTTTATAAAGCTGGACAGGAGACCGTGATTGATATTATATTATGAAATTGGATAATGGCCGATGTTTGGGCTGGGTAGTTCACCGTTCCATCGTATCTAAACCCAATTTCTTACTTATCCGCCTTATTGGTGAAAAAAATCACTGGAGAATATTCTCCTCCTTTGTACTTTCGTGATTTATTGCAGCTGTTAAGACCTGGATAAATGAAAGCATTTGTTAGTTTCACAGATTATCCCCAAATTTAACCCTCATTTTCTTCCTTAGATTAATTCTCATTTTGCCCCGGGACAGTCCTCTGAGGTGAGATTTTATCCAATGACTGACCTGACAGCAGCGGGAGTTGAAAAGGCCAGAATCTCGTCACTGCCCTCAGCTCGCGATCTCGATCTTCCGGAAGTCGACCTCGTGCGCGCTCCGCGTTTCTCCCAGGATGCACGTCATTAGCGGGATTCGGCAGGGAAAAGGGCACGCTTACCGCCGCCTGCGCTCCCGGGCCGGTGCGGGACCAGTCTCTGCCAGTGTCACCTCCGGCTCCGTGGGAAAGGTCAGTCAATATATATGGTAATGAAGGCGGGCCCCCCACGCCCTCGTCTGCCTGCCATGCTTCAGGGCAAAATCCGAAACTGCTACCCAAACGCGCCCCCGCTTGTTTACAGGACCGTCGGTGTGGGATGAGCCTGACACAGTTTTAATAAATGAAATTACCCCCCCCCCCCCCTGTCCTCCGCCGATGTTGTGCCGGTGAAAATAGCTAAGAAAAGTACATTTTAGTTTGAAGCTTGCGCTTTGAAAGAAAAGACACTTTTAGCTGGCATCAGCAGTCATTTGCCCATTAATAGAGAGATATAGTTTACATTCCGCTCACGGCCAAACGCTAGCGCCTCAGTCTCAGCAAGAGAAGGGCGGGCCTCGCTGTAATGTGGCTGGGATCAGCGTTATTGAATTAGACAGCTGACAGTTGATAATAATCCTATTTACTTACGCTGCGCCAACCTGTATTCACGGCTGCCCATGAATAATATTTGGTGATTCCACGAGGCCCCTGGGGGAAGACGGAGAACGCAGAAGCTGGTGTGGCAGATAGACGAGGGGAGCTGTGGGTTGCACTCGACCTTAACCCATTACACGCCAAGTCCAGCTGTTTAACGGGGTTAAGTACGGTGCGCTGGGGATCCGAGTGGATAAGGTTCCGTTAGTCAGCGAGCCGACGCCACGTACAAACGGAATATATCGTTTGTATAACCATGGGCGATTTTACGGCTGTGCCAGCCGTTGGCTGACCACTGATCTCGAGGTCAACTGACACGCGCTTGGTTAGGCCTGACTGGGTGCTCTCCTTGGGTATAACAGTCATAGGGAGTTGCCGTAGTGGCCTGTGTATTTACACAAATGACACGCTGTGTGTTCTCCTTATTGCACAGGTTAATGACCCTGCAGGGAAGATTGCTGCTGGAAGGCACCTGGCACCTTCCGGAGCTTTGCACCGAGCGCTGAGATTGAACATCTCGCTGATTTCTTTGTGAGTGATAACTACCCCGGTTATCTCGTCACAAGCGCTTAGACGTGACCAGACTGGGGAAGTGGCAGCACCGGTCTCTGTGTTAGGGCGAGCCACACCACCGTAGTAAATGTTAAAGTTCTTCTCCTGGACAGAGAAGAGGGGGTCTCTGTGTTAGGGCGAGCCACACCACCGTAGTAAATGTTGAAGTTCTTCTCCTGGACAGAGAAGAGGGGGTCTCTGTGACAAGTTTTTGTTTATCTTTTATTGTCGTTAGAAATGTCTCAGTTTTAGGACCATATGATGAAACAGGGATGAAACGGTCAACATTGTACAAACCCAGAAGTGAAGTTTTTCCATCGATGTTTTAGGGGGAGATTACGGTCACATGTTGAGGCGGGTCATGGAACCCCCCATGGTCATGCTACACGGCGTCGTCAGACCCGACCGCCGTTCCCATGGCAATCACTCCTGCGGCAGCACACGTCCTCCCTTCGCAGGTTGCCAGGCAACCACCGCAGCCGGGGGGGGGGCGGCCGCCCGCCCGCCGTTGGCTCCGCATTTACCCAAAGGTCACAGGGCGTTGGATCTACACAGGGGTCGAGGTGCCAGAAGGATCCCGCCCCCCTGCCCTCCTTGTTGGCTCGCTCCTCGCCCGGCCAGCCCAGACGCGGCCTGTTTTTTGTTGCCCAAATTAGATGGGACAAAGCCCGTCGCTGACTGCAAAGCAGGTCTTTTAGCTGAGAGACACAAAAGACACAATGGGGCTTTTCTTTCTTCTGGGGACTTTAGACACGTTCCCCTCTTTCTCTATGCCTTTTACAGTAGATTATTCTACCACATTGAGAGCGCTTCAATGGGGAGACCTTGAAATCGTTCCAAGAGGACGATATATTCACCCTCAGTATGAACAAGAATATATATTTATTTATTTAATTTATGTACATATTTGTAATTAATGTATACTTATTTATTCGTGCACCTCCTGGGACAAGCAGAGACGCATTACATTGCTTACGGCCTGTATTAACAAATAGGACAACAGTTCAAAATGAACAGGGAACTTCTTCTCGTTAGGCCTTTACGTCATTAGCCCTTTGCGTCGTTTGGCCTTCGCCTCGTTAGGCCTTCGCCTCGTTAGGGCTACCCTAGGTAAGAGCAGCTCCAGTGAAAGGCCAGCAGAGGGAACCACCCTAGGTAAGGGCAGC
This sequence comes from Hiodon alosoides, assembly GCA_025775065.1. Classification (NCBI taxonomy): domain Eukaryota; kingdom Metazoa; phylum Chordata; class Actinopteri; order Hiodontiformes; family Hiodontidae; genus Hiodon; species Hiodon alosoides. The sequence continues at coordinate 9,318 of JAOYSI010006419.1, read as the reverse complement.
TCCAGTGAAATGCTGGCTGTGGGAACCACCCTAGGTAAGGGCAGCTCCAGTGAAAACACAGGCTGTGGGAACCACCCTAGGTAAGGGCAGCTCCAGTGAAATGCAGGCTGTGGGAACCACCCTAGGTAAGGGCAGCTCCAGTGAAAACGCAGGCTGTGGGAACCACCCTAGGTAAGGGCAGCTCCAGTGAAATGCTGGCTGTGGGAACCACCCTAGGTAAAGGCAGCTCCAGTGAAAACGCAGGCCGTGGGAACCACCCTAGGTAAGGGCAGCTCCAGTGAAAACGCAGGCTGTGGGAACCACCCTAGGTAAGGGCAGCTCCAGTGAAATGCTGGCTGTGGGAACCACCCTAGGTAAAGGCAGCTCCAGTGAAAACGCAGGCCGTGGGAACCACCCTAGGTAAGGGCAGCTCCAGTGAAACGCAAAGCGAGCCACAACGCTACATCTACAGCTACTGCTCTTTCACAGCAGCAGTTACCGAAGGACCTGCACTCTGAAAGATAGACTCAGGGAAGGAGCCTCCTCGGCCTGTACGCCGGTTTGAAACGAGTGGCAGTGCGAGAAGTCACCACGCAGGGCTGTGGCGTATCATGCCGTCAGCCGGTCTAATCCAGTTAGCCTGTCATCCGGGGTGGGAGGGATTATCCCTTTACAGTGAAATGTAAGTAGGAGGTAATGCTGCTGCAGTCGACCCACTCCTCCAGCTTGTGCACCAGCCCCCCCTCTTCCTGGGTGCGCAGACCGGTCTGGGGGGCAGCTTAAGGGGCTGGGGGTTCGAGTCGAGCCCCAGGCAACGCCACGAGGCGCTTTGCCTGGAGGGAGAGACGGATAAGCGCTGAGGGCGGTCAGGCTAAGGAGGTGTCAACGCTGATGGAAATGAATCCCGCCGCGCTAGGAGCGACAGTGGGAGACCCGCCCCCTTTTTGCTGTATTTTCCTGGAGCTGATAAAAGGGTCATTAAAGGCATCGATTGTTTCGGATGGCCACTAATAAACCCCCGTGGGGAAACAGATTTATGATGTCATTCTTCCACCAAAGGTCTATAAGGCATCTGTGTATATGTGTATGGTGATGCATTTAACCAGGATGGCCGCAATAAAGACCCTTCTAGCTTAAATGCACTCACAATGTGATTACAAATGACTGATACTCGTAGCAGCACAGGAAGTAACGCTTTGCTATCACTTCCTGTGAAGGAATGGTCCCCGAATGCAGCCGACATCACTCACTTCAGCCGAGGGTGTCAGTGAATGACGTCGTTGCCAGTGAATTGGCACGTCTCAGCTGTGCCAGAACGCTTTCCGTTTGGCCAATTCACTCTGCTAGATTTCGTCTGACGTTTCGTCACACCTTCAAAAATACGACCCGCGTCGGTACTTTCCTTCGGGTATGCGCTGAGGACTTCCACTTCCTGTGGAATATGAAGTGTGTGCCCTGGTCATAATAAAAAAGGAAATATTAAATCAACTCTCAGGTGGCTGTAACAAAGCTGTAAATTGAGAATTGCCAATAACTTTTAGTGTTTTCTCCCCAATCTGGAATCACCAATTGTGCTAATGCACCTGGGCTGGTCGCCACTAATCTAGTCTTCTCCAACACTAGTCACCTTCATGCCACCTGTCTATTCCACTCTCTGATGGCTACAGACACTGCACAGGAGGAGAGGAGAGGCACGAGAGGTTCAGCATGGATTGGAGGTTCGGCACGGATTAGAGGAGGGGCACAGGAGTTTAAGCATGGATTGGAGGAGAGGCACAAGAGGTTCCGCACGGATTAGAGGAGGGGCACGAGAGGTTAAGCACGGATTTGAGGAGGGGCACGGATTAGAGGAGGGGCACGGATTGGAGGAGGGGCACGGATTGGAGGAGGGGCACGGATTAGAGGAGGGACACGGATTGGAGGAGAGGCGCGGATTGGAGGAGAGGCACGTTCCTCAAGACTGCACTGCCAGCCTTCAAATTCACCCACCCCAGCCCAGGAGCCGTTTTGTGTCAGCTGTGCACTGCCAGTGTGAGAGGCAGATATTTACGCCTCTTTACAGAAAAACTCCTTGGAAAATGTAACAGTAAATTACTGCCTTTTAGTAGCCTTTTGTCTATAGGCGATCATGACTTGAAATCATAATTCTGCAATAAACTTGAAATGTGCAATTAGTGGTTAAAAGGAGGAGAATAGCTGGTGTTCTTTGTTTATATATTTAAGTACAGGGGTCTCTGTAGTCTTCAAAATGTCAATTAAAAAAACTATTCTGAGGGATGAAAAATATCTTACGTGAGCGTTGCCTCACAGACACGGGGGTGGTGCTTTTATTTTATTTTTTAATTTTGGGGGGGTCATTCATTAAGCCAGTTCTTGTCTTCAGCCTGGGGGAGAAACCAGAAAAGATCCAGGACAAGCGGAGAAAACACTCAAAATCTGGGAGATTATTTATGATTTTGAGCTCTCTGTCCTGGATCCTGTCCCAGACTGGTGTGGCATCAGCCCAGAAAGCAGCAGAACGGGACCTCTCTCGCAGCGCAGCTAGCTAAGCACACACTTCAGACCAACCCGTGGGGGGGGGGGGGGCTATAAATCCTAAATATGTAAAAGGTCTTAACCACAGGGGAAGCCTGCAGACGTGGCCAGCACTCAATCCCTCCTTGGAAATGACTTTTATTAAGCCAGTAATGGGGAGCCTTAGAATAAGTTCTCGATTAAAGAACAATTTTGGCCTTACAGTAGCTCCAACACGTCGGTCAATGTTAATGTCCCGTTACCTTGTGTGTGTGTGTGTGTGTGTGTGTGTGTGGAGGGGGGGCGGAATAGAGGAAGAAACAGGCAGAGCTGAATGAGGGCGTTTGCGGTTTGGCTATCGGTCGGTTACCGCGGTTACCATCATCCCTGTGTGGACTGGCTTGGCATAGCTTCGGGTCAAACAGATCTCCTTCCACCGTATCCTAATTGTGTCATTAAACTCATGAATTGAAAGCCATTTCTTCTGTAAATGGGTTTAGCGGTATATAGGTGGCAGGACCCTGGAGCCCTGTAGTTTTCCATTGAGATGTAACGAGCCTGGTTAACCCGGAAAATTACTTTCCCCAAATCAACAACTCAGAACTGCTACTTTTTTTGACATTATTCCTTCAGTCACGTATGTGTAGTGACCGCCACTTGACATTTTGTCTTATCCGTAATGCTCTTGACGTGTTTCATCGGTGCTACCGCCAATGGCGAGAAACGCAACTCACACCGTAACATTTACAATAGCCCCGGCAAGTCCACCTAGGAGACACAGCGGGAGGTTAAGGTGTAATCTGAGGCTCGTAAATATCACCCGCCTTGTAAAAGCTGTCTCTTAAACGCGGAGCGACCTCGGTGGTGTTAATGGTGATACTCTCCTCCAGGATGGCAGAGGGCTGAGCTGTGTCTCGGCCTAAACAGCCTTCAGCACCTCGTCTTCAGCGCGCGGGGAGCGGGGTGTGTGCGGTGGGGAGAGCGGTTTTCTAAAACGGGAAACCGCAGGGGCCGTCATCTGAAGTTCCTGTTTTTCAGCAGCCGTCAGGCCTGGTGCGAGCTGGGTAAAAATAGCGCTCAGGAAGAGGAAGTGGGGGCTGGAGACCTCAGATCTCAGAGCTGAGAGAAGCAGAGCCAATGTTCAGGCTTCATCTTCGCATCTGGGGTGTCCTGGGCGCACGGCAAGCGGGTCCATTCAGCAGCGCGGAGTTTGCGGAGTTAGCAGGCCCACCTTTCCATAGAACATCTTGCATAGCCTGGCTTTTTATTTTTTACAGTTTATCAATTCATGCAGCTGGATGTTTTTACTGATGGGTTCAAGTTCAAGTTCAGAACCTTGTCCGAGAGCAAATACATATGCCAATACCTAAACCATCCAAATGTCAGTTATAAGTTGAAAACCTTAAAACACTGAAACACACAGCCTGTTACTCTGTTTTTATGTTTATTTTTACTGTCTATCTTCACTCTGGCCTTTATTTGGCACATGGCATGACCTTGCCAGTAGGGTTGAACCGTTTACCAGCGTTACCTAATTGTGGGAGCTAAACAAAGAGAAAAGTGTGGCCACGCTCAAAACCTCCCTCAGCCAATCGCAGCCAACATGGCTCCCACCGAGGGGGGAAATTCTGTCTCTGGCTCGGGGTCCAGTGTTGGGACCTGTTGTGAAAGTGGACAGGAAGTGGACGTGATGGGGGGACATGAGGCTAACTCAAGCTAGCCCTCACCCCCTTGTTTTCAGACAGGAAGACGGTCTGCGGTCCGCTTGGGCTCAGCTGTACTCGCGTGAGGAATCTGTTAGGTCACTGAATTTAGCAATATGCCAGTTAGCCCTTTGGCTAGCTGTCTTCTCCTCCTCGTGGCGTATACCCTGCCGTTTCTGTAGCAAAGGTTTACGTCTCCCTGAAATCCTTCCCACAGTTAAGGACCCCAAACTTCCTGTATGAACTTGCATGCAGCGTTTTAAACCGGCCTGCATAGACAGGATTCTGTGACCTCTTATCATGGCCAAATACTGTACCACGCCCAATAGTGTCTGTTGAACAGGGTGTGGTTTCCCCTGAAAAACCTGGCTGGAACGCAAGCTGTTTTCACAATCACCGAGAGCAGAGGGGCCGGATTTAACACCTGCAGCTTCACTGCATCCCGTTTGGACACGATCGTTGATGCAGGAACATCCGGGGGGATTTGACCGCGTAGCACAAGCTGTTCCGGAGGCATAGGGTGGACATCAGGTGGAGGCCTAGCTCCGCGTTTACCAATCAAAGGAGGGGGGATGCGTAGCCCCTCATTTACTAGGAAGGTGGAGAGGTAGATCCCCGCATTTACCATCAAGGTGGAGAGGTAGATCCCCGCATTTACCATCAAGGTGGAGAGGTAGATCCCCGCATTTACCACCAAGGTGGGGAGGTGGAGCCTACGTTTACCATGAACACTGTGTTTACTATGACAACCACATTTACTACGAAGGTGGAGAGGTAGATCCCCGCATTTACCATCAAGGTGGGGAGGTGGAGCCTACGTTTACCATGAACACTGTGTTTACTATGACAACCACATTTACTACGAAAGTGGAGAGGTAGATCCCCGCATTTACCATCAAGGTGGGGAGGTGGAGCCTGCGTTTACTAGGAAGGTGGGGAGGTTTACCACGAACACCGCGTTTACCACCAACTCAGGTGACAGCAGGAGGCCGAGGGACGGAGACTAGACCATGGTCTGGGGCCGTTTGCGATGACCTCATGAGTTAACGTATGATCAGAGTCTTATGTCGAGAAAACGCCCCCTATGGAGGCGTAGCTGTTCCTCAGGATCTTACCCCAGGACCCACGTGTTATTAGGTATTATTTATTCAGGTTGTTATTCACCACCCTCCGCTATGTTACCAATGAGTAAATTACTGAAGGATGCTCCCCCTGGAACACAGGCAAATTCACCATTACACCACCTGCTGTCCCAGATATGGATTACTTACTGGTCTTCTTACATTTCTACAAATATTGATGCTGTTAAATGTTTGCAGAACTGCATTTCAGTACAAATTAACTGTTGTATTTATTCATTCCTCTGCAAATGTAGTAGATTTGGTTGGTGGACGTGTCTAGATACCAGGCTCATGATCTGGGGCATTCCCCCACTCTGATTGCAGTGCTGGGAGGACGTTTCCATTGCACTTTCAGCACACTGAAGTGTCTCTGTTATGACTGCAGCGCCGGGCCCAAGGGAGACAACATCTATGAGTGGAGGTCGACCATCCTGGGCCCACCGGGCTCCGTGTACGAGGGAGGGGTCTTCTTCCTGGACATCGCCTTCACGCCCGACTACCCCTTCAAGCCACCCAAGGTGAGCCTGTGATACCCCCCGAGGGGCAGTTTCTTTCGGTTCGCCGTCTCCCGTTACACTGTGTCTGTAGAATCCTCTCCTGGGTAATTGAACACTCTCGCCGGCGTCCTTGGGGTAATGAAGCTGTCTGTCAAGTGCCGTCGGCTCTGTAAAATTCACACGTTCAGCCGCGTGCATGTTTCTGGTGTCACGTTTGTGTGTTGTGGTTGTATGTACGAGTGTGTGTGCATGTTTCTGGTAATGTGTTTGCGTGTAGTGTGTGCGTGTGTGGGTTTGCATGTAGTATATATGTGTGTGTGTGTGTGTGTGTGTGTGTGCGCGTGTGTGTGTGTGTGTGTGTTTGTGTGTGTGTGTGTGTTTGTGTGCACGCGCGTGTGTGCGCGTGTGTGTGCGTGTGTTTGTGTGTGTTTGTGTGTGTGTGTGTTTGTGTGTGTCTGTGTGTGTGTGTGTGTGTGTGTGTGTGTGTGTGTGTGTGTGTGCGTTTGAGTGTGTGGAAGGACATGATGGGTCCAGTCCTTGGAATGCCTAATTTTGTGTCCCAAGGTCTTTGTTGTACCTCAAGAAATACCATGCCACACAGGCTGTTTTGAGTCACTTTTGAGTTAAAAATACTTAGGGTGGTTTCAATGTCGTCTCTGTCTGATGCAAAAACAGTGATGTATTTTAAGTCATTTTTCACCCACGTTGAAATTCCCAAAAGTTAGGCTGAAATGAAACACGCAAAAACAGTGGAAGCTGTGTGTTTAAAATAAATGGAATGAACTTAACAACATGCACAACTCTTATGAATTGCATCCAGGGTGGTATAGGTGGGGGGGGAAAAAACATCTCCTTTCTTTTCATTGTTGCCGTTTATTTTGAGCGGTTTGTTTGTAGAGCAAAGCTCAGTCTCGTCTGAGGCCCTCCGGACGGGTACTCCTGATTGTGCCTGATGTTTTCGTTTGAGGAATGTTATAAAGTCGTCGGAAATTTCTCCAGTAAAGGTCAACCATCTTCCTTTGTGTGTTGCGACTGGAAGCGACGGTCCCCGAAGACGTTGCGCGCACGTACATATCCCCTGCTAACATTTGGCCAAAGGATCCAATGTCCTCGTTGAGGTTTTGCTTCATAACCAACTCATTTATTATATGCTGAAAAGGGCGGCGTGATATCTGACTGCAATGCCCTGAGGAGCCTGCTTTGAATTCATGGTTTATGAAAACCTTTATGTCCAGATAGTAAGGAAAAGGCTGAAGTGAGTAACACCCTGTAAAATATAGATCAATAAAAGGAACACTATTTTTGTATTAAATGCTTCATTGTCTATTAAAACTGTTCACAAATCGAGGCGGTGAACACGTCAAGAAAACAATAAAAAATAAACATTTTCAGAAAACTTTGATACGCGAATGTCTGAAGGAAGAACTGTGAAAGGAGACGTGACGAGACGTAGTGACGTGACGTGACATGCCGTGGCGTTCCAAGACGTGATGACGTGACGCTCTAAGATGTGACGAGATGATGTGACGTGACGTGATGACGTGGCGTGCCGTTCCGAGACGTGACGAGATGATGTGACATGCCGTGATGACGTGGTGTGCCGTGACGTTCCGAGACGTGAGAGATGATGATGTGACGTGCCGTGATGACGTGGCGTGCCGTGACGTTCCGAGACGTGACGAGATGATGATGTGACGTGACGAGATGATGTGACGCGACGTTCCGAGACGATTTGACATGACGTGCCGCGACGTTCCGAGACGTGACGAGATGATGTGACGTGACATTCCGAGACATGATGACGCGGCGTGACGAGATGATGTGACGCGACGTGACGTGATGTGAATGAAAGCGTCTTTCCCTTGATTTCCCAGGTGACGTTCCGCACCAGAATCTACCACTGCAACATCAACAGCCAGGGCGTGATCTGTCTGGACATCCTGAAGGACAACTGGAGCCCCGCCCTCACCATCTCCAAGGTTCTGCTGTCCATCTGCTCCCTCCTCACAGACTGCAACCCTGGTGAGGCTAGGGCCCACCCTCTCCCAGCATGCAACCTTTCAGCTCATCTTTTATTGGACCTTTGTAGACACTCCCCCAACGGTTTGTTGTGTTTTAAAAACAAAACATCGCTGCGGATGTCTGACAAAGGGAAATAGTGAAAATAAATTCAACGCTCCCTTATCAGGTGTGAACAGAAAAATAAGCCAAGAGAGTGAAGGAGCCCTGAAATGATTTGCCTGACAACAGCAGACTTGTCCCGTACTTCCACAGAGCCAATTTGTGATAACTGTGATATATACTGGCAGAATTTAGGATATCCAAATCAATTCCTGAAGCCAAGGGCCGCTTTAAGATCACTGAACACCGAATACCATCGATGCATCGTAATACTACAAACGGTGTGCAAACATCCATAAACACATTGGCCTGCCGCTCCGAGCCCCGTCCAGCATTCCTCGTGTCAAACACAGCTGTGTTTATACATTGATATTCCGGCCCTCTTCTGTAGACAGAACAGTAACGTGACCCACAACATCCCCAGTCCCGTGTGGGGGGGGTTACAACAAACAGACAGGCAAAGTATACCAAAGGAAAATCAATTTTCACCTGTACCGAATTGTCTTTTCAGTTTTCGGGGGGGGAATTCTGTCACGTGTATGCACAGCGTAGCATATTCTCACGTTTAAACTGAATAATGTTTTACATTATAACATTTAAGATCTCGTAAATGCCCAAATCTTGTTAAATATATTATATATGCTACATGGAAATGTTTAATGTCTGCAAAGGGTTACCTATTTTAATTACTGAAATATTAGTGCTGCCAGTGCCACCACCTTTTCACTTTGGGTTTAGTTTGGCTTGATTTAATGGCTTGATATTTGTTCCCATGTGTGACTTTCTGACCTCGATCAATGGCCCCCGCTCTGCGTTTTGTGTAATGGGATCCGGACCTTCGCTCCAGGCCCTGGGTGTACAGATCCGTGCGGGGCGGGGAGGGTTCCCCTCCCCCAGTCCCCTCGCCCCGGAGCTGCAGTGCAGGCAGGAGATGTCTCCTCATTAAAGGGGCAGAGAGCTAAATGGCCGTGAATCAAGCCCGACGGGCCCTTTAACAGCTTGCTGCCTGCGAGCGGCGTTCGCCAAGGGCGCAGCGCTCTGTCGCAAAGACACCGCACAGCCTGGCAACCGCACCGCCAGCCCGGTCAAGGCCCAGGTAACGGTACTGGAGCGCAGACGAGCGATTTTAGGAGCTTTGAGCGTTGTTGGGCACCGGGCTTAGCGTTAAATGAACTGAATGCGGCGGTTCGTTGCGGTCAGAGCTGATGTGTCACCTCCTCTCACCGTTTCCCTGTTTTTTCGCTCCGTCTCTCGTTGCAGCTGACCCTCTGGTGGGGAGCATCGCCACACAGTATCTGACCAACAGAGCGGAACACGACAGGATAGCCCGACAGTGGACCAAACGCTACGCCACATAGGGGGGGGGGGGGGGGGGGGGGGGGG
>JAOYSI010006418.1:25466-44641 GCA_025775065.1 Hiodon alosoides | reverse complement strand
TGGGTGAAGGGGGGGGGTGGGGTGGGGGGCAGACTTTACCGCATGGTCCTTCAGAGCATCCCGATCAATCAGCCAGCTAATCGATCAGTCTGGTTTTATTCAATGTATGTATGCGAATGCAACCCTTTTTGTATGAAAACTGTACAGGGAAAAGGATATCTGGTAATGTATTCATATACCCCTCTCTAGGTCTGGAGCACCACGTAGGCCACATGGACGCCACTAACACCGCCCCTCACCATTAATTTGCCTCGGTTGCGTACAGTTGCATTCGCATAATATATTTAAGTTTCCTTATTTATTTGCTTTTTGGTGACTTCTCCTGCTCTCAAGTAATTTCTCTCTGTGCCAAATGGCCATTCCAGCTGCTTTGAAAGAAATAAATGGGTGGATGGTGCAGACATTTTCATGACCCATCTACCATTTAGGAGAATCCGTCCAATAGTTGTGCAGTGATCTAAAAACAAACCGAACAAAATGAGTGATGCGTCCTATGGCGCTTGTTCCCCTCCTGCTGATGTGTTCAGTTCTGGGAGAGAGCATTGAGAGGTCTGCCAGTGTCTTTTGATCGCTGCTTGATGGCTCTCGCTCAGGTCCGTCAGAAGAAAAAAAACATGCCCTTTCCTTTCTAACAGAACAAGCCCTGCGAGGCTGCAGTGTTTGTCGTTGTTGGAAGTGACATCTCTGGGCCTGTAAGGCCTATTTCAAAGTGTTCCAGTGCTGTAGATATCCTTGATCCTCACAAGCTTTCCTTTTAGGACACTTTTCCTCAATTTTGTTCGCACTGAGTATCACCCCTTGCAGAGATCTCCAAAGTTGATATTAAAAGCGCATCGGTAATTGAAAAAGGCTGAAAGGCTTTTTAGGCGCTTTGTTCTGGAACTAAATCCAGAGACCTGCATGGAACCCCCGATGCACATTCCTCACTGACACTTGTCCATTGGCCATACTTTTTGCAGGTTCTTTGTGACCCCCCTCGCGGTCACTCTTCATTCAATCCCCACTGGCCTCCGCACATTCATGATCACGGTTCGAATGCTTTGATTAACACGTCACAAGTCTGCCATGTAATCTGTGCTTGTGTGTTTATCTGTATCCATCAGCCTTTCTGTCTCTCTCTCTCTCTCTCGGAACCCCCCACCCCACCCCAACCTTATCTCGGTGCAAATTGGAAAACCGTCGGCAGTTAATTGCGCCACTCTCCCCTGAATGCAAATTATGGGTGCGGGCTGCTTTCGGCGCCCAGACTCCTTGCTTTTTTTTTTTCAATTAAGATGCAGACGTAGATAGTCGTGTTCAGAGCAGCACGGAGGGCTGGGCTCCCTATGCTCTGTCCAGGTGGGAACAATGTTGGGAGTCGAACTCATCGGCAACCTTTGCAGTAAATCTGCTCCTGTCCTGCTCAAGGACGGAAATCGTAGTGCAGAAATACTGATATATTCTACTTGCATTTAAAGATGGACGAGGGTACACTTATTGCTGCGCTTGTGCCGTTAACTGGCAGTGGCACAATTTGGCTACGTATCGGGAAACACTTAAACTAACCCGTTTCTTAGCTTAAGTTAATGCCTGTTGAACGCCCTGCCCTCTCTTGCCTCCACTTGGTGGATAAATTCCTGTAGTTTGTCTGGTATCTAGTGAAAATTGAAGAGGGCCCCCTAATTGGTATCTGTTTTTGAATTCCTTCCCCTCTTAGTTGCCTCAGCCCCGATGTGGACCCAGATGCCGTCTTCCAGAGGGAGGGCTTTGGGCGGCAGAGCATGTCTGAGAAGCGGACCAAACAGTTTGGCGACACCAGCCAGCTGGAGATCATCAAGACACGCAAGTCCAAGAGCATGGATCTAGGTAGTGATGCAGGGTCAAACACACACACACACACACACACACACACACACACACACACACACACCTCCAGTCTCCTCTTAATTCTGAACATGTGGTTCTTTCTTGATTTGGCCTGATTCAAAATGCAGCTCTATATGAGCGAGAGTACCTAAAAGGCCAGCTCTATGGGTTACTGCCTGGTGAAAGCACTTGCTAATCATGACAGACAAGATGTGTTTGTCTTCTGCTGTAAGCTCAAGATCAAGATCTCAGTTCTCAAGGAACTCGCAGCTATTCCATTCCAAACTTCACGTTTCCTTTCTGATACAACTTATACCCTTTATCAGATGAGTGGCAGGGAAGTCAATGGAGCACTTAGTGCGTGGAATGATGGATTTTGTTGATAAATTGAGTAGATTTGGTTTTACTAATTTTATATGCATTTATGTTCTTTTCTTATCAATTAAATGTAAATGGGACTTGAAAATAAGCGCTTACTTTTGATAAACGGAAACCATAATGCTATACAGGAAACTTTACTCTTGTCAATTGCAGTCCATCATAATGAATCAAAATGTTTTTTGATTGTGCGCCTAAGTGCTGCCAGCTATGATGAACAACACTTAGGATTTTTACTGTAAATTGATTTATGAAAAAGTAAAAAAGCCTTTGAAAACGAAATTCTAAATGGAGGAAGGTTGTTTTAAATGTGTGGCTGTTTTAATGTCAGGCTTTTGACTGATTCAAGATTAAACCACATATATGCAGGTGATGCTCTGTATTCATAGCCTAGACAAGGAACAAATCCTCACCTGCAGGAAAGTAGCATCAGATCAGACTCTAAGGACCTTAACTAGATCTTCCCATAAAGTGAACTGAAATCCATTTGGAATTTGTATGAGATGTTGTACAACATTTTTAATACAGTGATTGTTTCAACAAAGCTTTTTCAGTGAATTATGCACTCGCAAAGTGACCAATATCCATTACCATGCTGTAGTTCTCTAAAAATTGGCCCCTTGCTTAAACAAAAAAATGTTGGCATGGCATCTGACACGTCCAGACCAGACTGAGTAAGTTTGCAAGTTTGACCAAGCATGTACAAGTAGTTAAATAAGGGGCCCTCTTAAAGATTTCTTCTCTGGTTGTTTCAGCACTTTTCAATTCCCTTTACATTCTACTTACATTTTCCTCAAACCTTTCTAATTAAACACCTTTTCCCAACCCTTAATGTTTTTTTTTTTGTTAGTTTGTTTTTTTTCCTCGATCTTTCACAATTCATTTCTGAATCAGCGAACACATTTCTGGAATTTGAATCCAGTCACAGCTAAATTCTGTTAAACTGTCCAGGCGCTTTGATGCTTGGTTCCATTTTAGAAGTGACAAAGATTGAGGAAAATGTTGGTTTCGCATCCATGTGCCTGGAAGTGATATGCTAACATGGAATAACAGATCAACTGGATCGAGTCACTGCTCTGCACGATGTTTTAATATCTCTCACCTGATTGTTATTCAAAAAGACTTGAATGGCCTGTCTTTATTCCCAACCTGCACCCCCCACCCCCACACAGTAATGATTTGCATGTTGTCTTGATTGCCATGGAAATTTAACATGAGTAGAATCGGTGATGCAGGCGTCGGGCACGTGGAATGTCAGCACTAACCAAAACCTAATTGTTTATGCCTTTTAACAGTAGCTGACGAGATTAACCTCACTCCGCGCTCACAGAAGATGGCAGGTAAGACACAGGAAGGGACAGGCCACGCCCTGGGACCCTTGCATTGTTTCTCGGGCCAGGCACGTGGACTCACCCGTAATTGGAAACTGGCAAACGGGGTCAGAAGGAGAACTGCAGGATCTCTTTTCGATGGGCTTTTCCCCTTTATTAGAAGCTACTGTGAAGACATGCTGTGGTTCATTAAGGATCCTGACTCTTGCAACTTCAGAACCAGACCCCATGAGCCACTGTTTGATTTTCAGTGTCTCGTCTGCATATTTTGGCACCTGGCACATTTTGTGCACACTTGCAGTAAGCACTTGTAGAAAACAATTTTAAGGTAATTGCTTTTTCTTTTTAAAGAGGTTTTTCTATTACAAAAATAGCTTTGGAAGTAATTTTTGACTCTGATTATAATTTTAAGTAAATGACTGAAGAAAACATTAGTTATTCCACAGGCATTTCAAGTCCACTTAAAAAAACTAAAAACTGACATTTGAGGCCATTATTAATGTTTGGCTGACTGCATTTGATTCATCTGCGTCAGTTCTTTTTCATCGTCACACATCCCACTGGAAGTAGTCCGTTCACATTCTTTTAAATGCACATTGAAATCCGTTATTAACCACATATGTGTCAGATATATGATTCAGACATGAAGTTACATAGAAATTAGTTAAATTAAAAGCTTTATGAAGGTGCTATATAATTAAGGCCTTACAAGGCCCACAGAAAGGATGTTGTCATAGGTATTTGGCCTTGCCTAATCAGGATCCATACCACTCATCTGTCCCACTTGTCCTGTGGCTAACAAAAGTGAGGGGTAAAAAAAAGGATGCGGTAGATTAGGCACAAGTCTCTTTGGGGCTGGGTTTTACTTGGCACGGGAAGATGGAGTGACCCGCCGTCCACTGAGGCTTTGGTAGAGAGGACAAGGCAGAGTCAGCTGGGGTGCCCAGATCACTGACTGCTTCCCCCAGTCCCCTCTCAGGGTGCGCAACGGCTGAAAGCGAAGCCCCTCGCGCATGTCTGCCGAGAGGAGAACGGAATGAAGGCCAAAGCTCTTGAGCAGGCGGGTGCGTTGAATCTCCTCTATCAAATCCACCATTAGGAGATTTGTTTGTTTTTTTAACAATGTCCTGAATTCCAGTGGTCAGCAGTGTGATCGTATTCCTCCGAAAATGTCACAAATCGTCGGTAGTGATTTCGAAAAGTGGCTGGGTACGCCACAACTTGGAAATATGACCCTGAGAATGCGCGCAAGAATTGAGCACGTGTCACATGAAGAGAAGGAGTGCCCTGTTGAACTCACAACGCTAACTTGCACAGGAATCTCGGTCCAAATTTTAAGCTGGACCTATTCTTAGAGTAATTGCCCCTCTAATGCTTTGCTCCAACTCCCAGGGCCCTGAATAAATTATATGTAATTGTGATCCCATCCATACACAAAGCTTTACATGTGTTGTTACATGATGAAGAATGGTCAGAGGGGGCTACATTTTAGCTTGATTAATTGTTCCATAGCTACAGCCTGTGTGATAACAACTTGTGATTTATTCCTGTAGTTTGGAATAACCCCTTTAATGTTTAATGATAATCAGTCTTTGCCCATTAAATTACCTGCTTGCTGTTAGTTTTACTTAATTAAGAATATATTCCACATCACTTGGGTCTTTCCTGCTTACATCCCTTTATCAGCAGCAGGTTTTAAGCACCAAGACAGTAAAATACGGTTTATTTTAAGACTCACTGGTGAGTGAGTTTGTTTGTCATGTGTCAGGGGATTGCGTGATCGACTGTCTGTCTGAGAGCCACGCGTCAAGCCGCCTTCCGAGGCCTGCCTGTATTCGGGCTGAAATAGACACGGGCTGGAGCTCCAGCCAATCCGCTATCTCGCAGTCACTAGGCTCTGACTGTAGATGGCAGAGTTTGAAATACAGGAACTTAAAATGCAGCTCCTGAGAATGATGGTTGTGACGCCACACCCAACTGGTTCCACTTATGCTCCTTTAACTTTTACATTCGCCGCTGATATATATATATGTATTTTTTAAACATTGCATTTGCGTTTATGCAGAGAATATGCCTGGGCAGTACTGTTTCCCCTAATGAGGCTGTGCTTCTTAGGTAGCTTTGGTATTTTCTATGTAAAAGGCTGTTCAACATGCCCTTTAATCCAAGTGTGGATAAATCATTTCTATTCCTTATACCTAATGATCTTTCGGCAAATGAATGAGTCCAGCAATTCAAAATGAGGTCGTTGAGGCAACCCCAGGTAAACCAGCATTTTCGCTGTTTAGGTGTTAGGCTGCAATCCATTTGCGTGCACTGGAGGGAAAAAAACGAAAATGTTGCAAAGGTGATTCTGCCTGTGGGAGAAAAACTGAGGCACATTCACACGTCAGTATCATGATGGACGGGGCACAGTCAGCGTGTGAACGGGGCTGTCAGCTCCTGGCATACGGCTGGCCGTGGACTGCCCCGGGAAATGAATGCTCAAGCTCCTGATGCTAACAGCTAACTCCACGTTTAAAAGTTTACCTTGTAAGCTTTACCGCGTCTGATGAGTTGCAAAAGCCTCTTTTATGGGTCAAGTTCAGCCCTGTTCCAGGTAATTGGGCAAGTGCCCAGCATGGGTTTTGCAAAGATAATGGATCTGCTAGGAGTAGTAGGGTTAAGGGCCCCACCTCGCAGAAGCTACTTTCGAAGTCACTGCTGGCTAGAAATGAATCATATCAATGGAAATACCTTTAAAGGTACATAGCGTCCAGCTGTGTTTTTCAGTTCCTTCGTTTCCGTTCTAGTCTGACAGCAAAACAATCGGCAGTACTCATTCCAGCCATCCATGCGGGCCTTTCGGGAAAATTTAACTGAGCGAGAGAGGAGGGTGTAATAGATTTCTGATTGTTTTCTCTGCGATGAGGGTTTATTTTCTCTGGCTAATCTATTGTTTTGCTAATCTCTTGGTCCAAGATCTGTTGCGAGCTCAGTAGCAATGGGGCATGGACCATTTAGCCCACCAAAAACAAGTCAGTGTGTAATTGATGACAGAGTTGGGCATAGAGTGGGGGGTGCGGGGTAGCAAGGAGGCAGGACGAGGCCTCGTGACGGGGCCCCTTCCCCCAAACTCCAGGGAGCGGCAGGGCCTTGTTCGCGCTGTGCACAGCCGCCTGTATAGCTGTCGTGTGCGGTTCTTCCTGGTGGTCATGTCCCGGGGACCCGTCCAGCCCAGGTAATGGTAGGGAAAACCCAGTAAAATAACTGACATAATTCGTTTAACAGTTCAGATGTAGTGGTTTTCAGGAGGAGTCGGTACCAAGTACTGAACTGGAAACAGTTTGAGCCTCTGGCTGATTCCAGAGTGAGTTCACTTAATCAGCAACTGAGGTCTAAACAAACCCACAATTATTGTATTCTAAACAGATTGTCAGGATTTATTCCCGACCATGTCTACACCTGACTCAAGAACAACTATCACGGAAATCTAGAACCATACATCATCAGTGTGGGCTTTGCATGGAAACTCTCCTTAACTGGAATTTAACCACAGCTGGAGAGCATGTGAAAGCAGAGGGGGGTCTCCCTTGAGTAGGCCGCATTGAGGGCAGGGCAGGGCCGGAGGGGAGCCTGGACATGCCCTGCCGAAATAAAACACCAATACACGTCTCACATCACTTACATGACCCAAAGAAAGAGCTGCAACTGATAAATAATTAGAGCTGTCTCGGTTGCACTCTCGGGACATTAAATAGGTGGTTGATCCGTTGACTGGTAACCACAGACATCCAGCTGAGTTAGAACAAGTTCATCAGTATTCCCAGTAAGCAGCCCCAGTACTTCTCAGGCCTATGATAGTAATACCACACTTCTTTTGGAAACAAAAAAACCGCCTAGTTATGCTTCAGTGGCTTTTGAGTTTAGTATTTTTCTTAGATCTGTAAGTGTGTATGTTTCATTATGCTGCGTTAATGATATCATTCTTGCTGCTGGTATCAGCCTGCGTCGGACCAGCGGCTGTGTCTCATCAGCATTTTGCAGTCGGCGAACCATAATGTCGGAACATCTGCACGTTGCTTTCAGCAGTGAGGTCTTTAGAAATGCGTGCAATGATAATATGCAGTGTTAAAACTTGACTATTGTTCCCGTGTTTGTCGTTTTAAAAGTGTTGAATTAGCTGTCATGATACCTTGCGCTATCTGTTCGGGGAATCACATTACCTCACAGGGGCGCGGCTGGTCAGCCAGCGGTTTTCCTGAAACGCACAAGTGCAGACGCCCGTCGCAGGTGAACCCTTCATCACTGTGTTTTGTCTGAAGTCTCCATTCTGAATATGTCCACGCAGACAAATGTGTTCTCCTTTCAGTTCCCTGCTTTTGAAGTGGGGTTTAGATCTTCAGAAGACCTCTAGCGTGCAGCTTAACACGTTGTTGAAAATAATTGAATGGATTAAATGCATGACAGGCCAGGCGGGCTCAGCCGCTCCCAGGACACGTCTGCCGGAATGGGTGTTTAGTCTACGCGTGTTTGCCGAGCCTTCCCCCTTGTCCCCTTCCATTACCTATTACCACCCAAAAATAATTCACACTAAACTTGGGGAATCTGTCGCTACCGTCGAGCAATGTAATCGTGTGTAGTCATGCAGTTGCTTAGCAGAAGCACTTATGCAGAGTAACTTCCATGATCTTTATAAGCCTGTGACAAGCACAGCCATCCACTCCCTGAATAGTTTTATGGCAGTGTGCAGACAGCATTTAACTGTGCTGGATTGTATTTTGCCCCACACTGTGATATCAGATACCTTATGATGTGCGAAACAACGTTTCTTTTTTTAATATTCTGAATTCTGAAAAAATATTTTAGTGTTAACGTTTATATAGATTTTTTTTTTTATATAAGTGAGAGTGTGGATATAGGCTTCTACAATGCTAATTCATTTGCATTAGTAGGTGATCGTTTCACAGTTTCAGAGAGGACCAAATTCATCATACGTTTGATAACAAATGGTTTCTTTCCAAAGGTTCTCCAACACGAGATGTGGGCCCCTCGCTAGGCCTTAAAAAGTCCAGCTCCCTGGAAAGCCTCCAGACCGCCGTCGCTGAGGTGACACTGAACGGAGACCTCCCATTCCACCGGCCGCGGCCACGGATCATTAGGGGGCGGGGCTGCAACGAGAGCTTCCGGGCCGCCATCGACAAATCGTATGACAGGCCAGCCCCGGAGGAGGATGACGAGGGAATGGAGACCCGTAAGTGTCTGGTCACGTGCTGCTGAGGACTCCACTGGCCGAGGCCCTTAGCTGCTCTTAGCCCCCCTTCTGCTGCAGACAGCCATTAAATGGCTTGCAGTTTTCCTGCACCCTATTCCCAGAATGCTTATTTTTTTGTGCGTGCGTGTAAGCATATAAATTATGTTGAGTTCTCACAGCTTTATTTATGCCTGTAGGTGCTTGTGCTTTTTCTATGGCTGTCTCGTGCTTCCTCGTGCGTGGTCTGTTTAGCGTGAGCCAGTTATTCAGTTTGAGAAGAGTTCGCGATTGACATGAGGTTCCAAAAGGCGTCGGCCATTGTTGACATAAGCGCTCATCCTCAATTTTGAGAGCTGAAGAAAATAGCAGAACTGAAGGGGGGTCGGGGGTCAATAAAAACAATAGGACCACCAGTAATGTAGAGCAGTGGCATAGAGTGGCGGTCCAGAGCAAGAGAAAGTGAGTTAGTTTTCCCCTCATTGCACTGAACAGCTTTGTCTGCCGTCTTATGGAGAGCAACATATTAGAGAGGAAAGCCACTTGCGTTCAGTTGTCATTTAATGGCAGAACCACATCAGGTGAATACCAGCGAGGTTTTTTATTTTGCACTGAATGAGACTTTTCCTAAAATCAGGGAAATGTGAAAAGCAAATGATTTGCATGAATTGCTTGGTTTTTCCTAAGCTCTGTCTGCACAGCGCTAAATACTGTCTTATCATGTGGAAAAGAAATGAAAAAGCGCAGATTCCTTAATAGAAGTATATTGCATTTTCACCACTGATATTCAAATAACTTATTTTTTCCCCTTCCCAATTTAGATAAAGGAAACCTGGCTGCATTTGTCACTGAGGCTAATAGTCAAAGTCTACTGATAAGGGGTCCCCCCCCCCCACACACACACACACACATAGAATTATATTTACATAAAACGTGAATTTTCCATCAGGGTAGAAAAATTGTCCTCACAAGAATCTGTCAAGTTTGATTGATTCATTCAAGCGTTCAGTATGTTTTATGTTTCTTAATGGCAGCAATAAAAAAAAAAAGTGATTTTATATTTTTTTTTTATTATTATTTATTTCTAAGGCGCCGTTGGTGACAGATTGAATTTTTGTGGGTGCCTGATCATAACAAGCAGAGTGCTTAGTTTCACACTCCCAGCACCCCAGGAGGGCGGCGATTACCATCTTCACTGTGCTATCTGAAACAGAATCATTAAGACCCAGAGAAATTAGCGCTGTTGTCTAATCTCCGCTGAGCTTTAATTGCCAGCTGTAGTTCAGCGTGGAGACGCTGCCATTGCACTTAACGTCAGGATAAGCTCTCTGCGCAATGAGTGATAAAAGCGATATCTGGTCAGAACCCGTTAGTCTTATCTCGTACGGTGGGGTGAGGGTAGTGTGGGGGGGAGAAACACTTTACATAATTGAATAGGTTGTCTTACACCCTTCCACTGTGAGATTTTCGTTTCAAACATTTCCTTTGAGATGGACACAGAAAAGAACTGCCGATAGCTGGTAAAAAAAACCCACAAAAAAAACAAATCCGAGCTCATCCTTGAAGTGAGAACATTGCCGTCTCTTTGCTACGGCACGCCTCATCTGGTATGCAAAAAAAAAAAAAAAAAAATCCATCGCTGGCTTTTTTGATAAGGGCCTTTCTTCTTATCATCAAAGACGTTGCCCCGGCAATAATGCAGGGGAGCGTTAATAGGCTTTAATCACAGAACATCTACCTAGTGTCACGCTGTTGAGAGATGTTTCAGAGCTGGTCTGCTTTATGGAGAATTAGCTCGCAATTAAGATCCCTGATTTCTAATTCACCGCTAATTTAAATTTGCAATCAGTGATGGATTAATTACTTTTCACTGCCGTTCAGCTGTTTTGGAAATTCCTCACTTAAGTTAATGTCTCTGCATGTTTGGTCTTAAGATAAGAACATGATTATTGGTATTTGGCAAATTCCCACTCCCCCGATGTTGGCTACAAGAAATACCTCCTCAAGAATTAGAGAAGTGTTTTTATGAGGAAATTTGAAAAGATGCTCTATTTTCGTATTATAACAAAAAACATATTTTTATACATGGTTGAGAGATCATACCTCTGCAGTTGAGTTGATCTTATGAACTACATTGGGAGTAATAATCAAATCCAGTGGGCTGTCATTTAAAAACCTATAAAGCTGGTGTTTAGGACATCTCTCTTCTTTAGGGATTCTTATTAAGTCAACCCAGATTGTCTGGACACATCAGACTCATGAGCTAAAACCCACAGACATAAAATGCAAACATAGAAATATAGCGATTAGCTGGACATTGACTTTCACAAGTATTCAAGAAAAGTCCTGGCTGTATATATGTGAAAGTTTTAAAAATATGATATCAGTATATTGAAAAAGAAAGCGATGTTAGGGCCATGTTTTCTTCAGGGCCTATGAGAAAAAACGTATTTTTGTAGCCTTCTCAGTCAGTCATTCGTTAAAGTGCTTAGAGCTGCTACTGTGTGGCCGCCATCATGGACGGAAAATAGAGAGTGAATAAAAATTCACCAAACGCTGTTCATGTTCTGTCCTCAGGAATTATCATTTCCATGCTACGTTCCGTTATTCGAGGTGCTGAAAGAAGCAGAAACAAAGCGGGTTGTGTTCAGGTCTTTATTTTATATCATGACATCCGAATCGCTCACTCGCTCCTTTTATAATTACTCAACTCCCACCCGGCGGGATTAAACCAGTCTCGCGTGACCTCTGTAAGACGGCTTTCACACGCGAGGGGAGAAACTGCTCATAGCTGAAAGGCAGGGCCACAGCACCTTTTTTCTTTTTCAGTTTAACTTTTCACACAGAATTACTGGGCAGCCAGTTTGATGCAAGTCTCTTTAATGACGCGCGTGTCCTTCCTTTCTGATATCCGTGGCATTCCTTTTCTTTCCTCATGTGTCCTTAATGAAATGGGAGTACTGGAGTAATGGAGTACTTCTTTCGTGATTCTACTGAAAAAGAGCCTGAACCAGACGCTAAAGTAAAAACAGAAACTGAGGATAAAAATTTTTCCTCCCCCCCTGTCTAGCCCGCACAGCTGTAATGTACATGCCTTGTCTTCTCCTTCCACCCGCTGACTGGTTGCATTCTCCCTTTCAGTGGAGGAGGACACAGAGGAGAGCTCGCGGTCTGGGCGCGAGTCAGTGTCCACCGCCGCTGAGCTAGCTCCACCGCCTACCGCCCCAAATGGTGGCCGGGCCAAGGAGGACAAGAGGAAGGAGAAAGGAGGAAAGGAGAAGAAGAAACAAGAGCGCGAGAAGGAGAAAGAGAAGGAGAAGAACAAAGCAAAGAAAGGGATGCTGAAGGGCCTTGGAGACATGTTCAGGTAAAGCCCACGGTCTTGGCACGCTTTTGGCTGGAGGGGAGGAGTTGAAATCCACCATTCCTAATTTTTGTGGTAATTGCCAGTGAGGCACGCTGCAGAATAGGGAACCTTTCTCTGACTTCACCGTGAACCCTTGCAGTTGCGCAAGGTCATTACAGCCACCGTCTTTCAGGCACAGATTTATTTTAATAAGCAGGCATGTTTTATTCATATGTCATATACAACATTGTGCAGAAACACTTCAAACACGTGTAGGACAACCCGGAGCGTGCAAAGATGTCCCCTCAGCAGTGTGACAAAACTGTACCCGTGCGTACCCTGATGGCGGGAGACATCCTACGTCCCAAAGTTTCATTAAAAGGCGTTCCCCCCGCAGAAGAGGTCCGCATGTGGGGTCTCGCCAGAGAGCCGGGACTTCAGTGGAAAATATGGTGGACAAACAGAAGCGCAACTCACTCGCCCGCAATCTGTTGCGGTATGTGCGCTGATTCTCGCTAGCTCTGTCACCACTGCAACATTGCTGACCCCGCTCGGCAAGGGTGAGGCACCCTCTCACTAACTGACCTACTTTTGCACCGCGTCAGAACCTCAGTAATGCAGCGACGGAACCGTATTTTAGGGGGCAACCCTCCTCGTGGCATGCTCTGACGTCTTGGGCGTAAGAGGAGTTTTTTTAAATGTTAGAATTTATTTAATTTTTTTGTCTTGCCTAATACTGTTTCGGTGAAGCTAATTAAACAGAAACTGCAATTAATTATTTTGATTTGATGCTCATTTGAATCCCGCATAAATTAAGCGTAGTTGCTCTGCTGCTATCATGCAACAGATTAGCGTAATAGGATTAGTTAGCATATCGTAGTGTGCAGCTCCGTAATGAACAATAAAGATGACAAGTGTTTTAAGGTCATGTTTCTGGACGTCGGAGTCATCGCTTATCTGGCATAATTTGTATTGTGTAAAAAAAAATAAAACTATGTTGCGTATATAATTACACGCACACGTAAATAGCCTTAATGCTATAGAGTGTTCGTTTTATTAATATATGCACAGTACTGTCTGAAGTGTCAGTTGTTGTCTGGCGGGTTTGGTGAGCGGCGTGGATGGTGGGTGCTTGCTGTTTGATTGGGGAGTGGCTTCAAGCAGGAGCAGCATCATCCAGCCTTGTTAGGGTCCTTTTCCTTCTCTCAGGCAGATCATCTTTCATCATTATATTTCAGTGCCGCCGTTGAGTAGTGGCACTGGCTTGATTTACGCGCTCTCTCAGGGATCTACTGCAAGAGCGCTCTCAGCGGCTGCGTTCCCCTCACAACGCCCGCCCCGAAAATGTTTTAAAGATCGAGGCATCGAGGGCAGGAAAGCAAAGGGACTTTCATTGGCAGGTTCTTAAGTTTTATTGACACGTTGGAACTCCTAGAGTTCGGTATTCAATGGAGGCGGCAAGCAGAAGCTTGAGAGCGAGTTCCAAGGAGCGAGAAAGAGTGAGATAGATTGAATGTTTGAAAAGTAGAGGAGTGTAAAGAGGGAGACGGGCGGAGGGAAGGGGGTGTCCGTCAAACGCAAAAACACAGACGCGTGACCTTCCGTCTCGCCCGATGTCGTTATGTACTGGGGCCCCCTCACGAATGACCAGCAACTGTATTAGCGTGGGTCCTCGTGGAGGCGTTTATCCAATATGGTTCCTTGATTGACCAGGCACCCTCACCCCCTCCCTCCCCTCGTTCCCAGTCCTCATTTGCATGGAAGTTGGCCTTCACTTCTACTTTGGCTCCCCCACTTCACCCGCCCCTCACCCATCAGTCTCTGAGGGCGTTGGAAGGCATCTGCAATACTCTGCAATTTGGGCTCATCTGCATGCGCGGGCGGCTCCTGCCGGCCTGATGAACATTTCCCCGTGCTCTCTTAATGGAGAGGCTGATTGGGAGTGCATTAAAATGAGGGCCGGCGGAGAAGGAGCTGATGTAATAGAGGAGGAACTCAACCTGAGCTCATTTCACAGTCTGCTGTTTCTGTGGCACTCAAGACTGCCTCGCTGTGAAATAGCTGCTACTACTTTTGTGTACAGAAAATTGTCATCACGCTACAAAGTATCACAATGATACGTTAAGATAATTCGTTAATGAGCTCATATATTCTTTAATTAAGATAAGTATGTGGAGTCTATGAATGACAAAGGCCAGTAAGAACTGGCCTTCTTTTTTTTTTGTTTTTTTTGTTTGTTTTTTTTGTTTAGCCGTTGTCTAAAAGACGAGCATTGTACTGATAACCATTTTGTCCTGGGGTTTTATTGGACGAACATAATCATTAGATTCGGATCTTATCACAGTTGTTTAGACGTCCACAACTCGCCCCGGGGCTTTTTGCATGTCTTCATGGTCAGTGCGCCAAGACAGCTCGGCCTCTCTGGCATACAAAGGGCGAAAGAGGCTTCCTTTTCTACAGTTAATTAGCTGTTGTTCGCTCTCCCCACGGCCGATTGTGTGCCCAAGTCTCACGTGTGTGTGCTCCCCCTAGCACCAAGCGCAGGGGGGGACCCCCGTCTGGCCTCAGTCGGGGAAGGCGAGCCCAGGGCACCCGTGCTGGAGTGACGTGACGTGACATGCGTGCCCGAGCGAACCTTAGAGCGCGTGAAGCGGCTCCCTACTGAAGCCCCACCCTCGGGAGGGTGCCTCTCGGTCACCGCATTTATGGGCCGTGTCAGTCCACCCAGCCAACCTGATAACCGCTGAGCCTCACGCAGGCCCCAGGGGACAAGGCTCCGACCACAAGGGAAACGCAGACAATAAGGGGGCAGAGATTCTTTGGTTACCCAAGCACGTCTGTGTCCCTAGGCCCTCGTCTGGTCCCAGCTAATGATGTTGGCCCTGTAGCTAGCGCTGACAAGCCACGCACGTGCCATCACGGATTATCCTGTAAAGCTATAGTCATTATTAGCAGTTGCCCTAAAAGGGGCTTCAACAATCGTGAAAATTTACTATAGTTAGCCTTTTTTTTTTTTTTAATGAGTTATTTCCTCCTTTAAACCTTTAATATACAGGTATTTCACACTGAACAAGTAATATGCTGTAAAGAAATTGCTACTGCCTCAATACTGTAGTGGCACCGACAACATAACCCATTACACATGAGAATGTATCAAAACATGCAGCATTCAAAGACATACCTGGAAAGTCCCATATTAATTAATAAAAATATAAGGTTGTCCAAATAAAGGACCCAATTTAAAATTAATTTATTTTAAGGAAACTAACCCGTGAGCTTTCACATAAGGGTGTTTTTGGGTGAATTAAATGCAGACTGTGCCCGAATATTCCTTCCGTGTGTGATATCCAGTCATAATTTCAGAGAGGATTGTCCATGAAAGCAAATTATGAACACAGTGGAGAAGGAAGAATGGTAATCATTCTACAAATATCAGGAGGGGTCGTATTGTCGGATGTGCTTTTGGAGAGGGTCTAAAATCGGATTTATGAGGTGGGGCCCAACCACAGCAGAGGAAACGACCGTTGACTGTCCAGGCTGGCCTTTCGCCAGCAAACTCGATGCAAATGCGATGTGGCATTACTGTATTTCCATTAAGACCCAATGGCGTAATTGGGTTTTCAATGATCGCGTGGTGCCGTGTCTTAGCCCTAGTTGGGGAGGTGGACAGGGCTAATTGAATCTGAAATCCCAGCCTAAATGAAATCAGATACACTGGTGTCTTTCACGAAGCGGCTCCAAGAGGACTTCCAAACATGGCTGAATTTATAAAGCGTATTATTAGGGGATTGAAATTAAATGTAGCAGCCACTTCACAGGCCTGCCATCTAAAGGAACGCTTGCCCGGGTGCGAGTACCGGAGCACTTCATTCTCATTATTTCTGTTCTTTACATACATAATGCATAATGTTGAGCACGCTTTCCACAATCCCCAAAAAGTTTTCCCTTTTCTCTCCCTCTTCCTTCTACTTTTTCGCCCCCCCCTCTACTTTGTAGCTATTTTCAGTCGAAATGAAATTCTCTACACTTGTCCTTTGATCGGTAGCAGCTGAAAGACTGTTAATTTCATTCACTCGCAGGGGAAAGATTAACATATGAAAGAAAAATAAAAAACAAACCACTGCCACATCCTTCTTTTGAGGAAGTTTTTTTTGGGGGGTTTCGCCGTGTCGCCGGGAGTGGACGGGAAAGGTGGGAACGCAGCTGAGTGACCATGAATGTCCATGAATGAGAAAATGTCCGTCTCTGAGGATCAATGGCTAATATGCACGTTCAGTACTGAATCTAGAAAAACTTCCTTTTTAGTCGCGTTGCCACTTCATTGGTGCCGGTGTGTTCTGGAAGCTTCTGATATTGACTACTTTTATTTGTGTCCACAAAGATGTGAAACTCCTCCTCTTCCTCTTCCGCTTAAAGAGACATGAGGTTGGATGATTTCGGTAACCGCTACATGGTGAGAGCGTTCTGAGTGGTTGACTAGGTTGTGCGCCTCGCTTTATCCTGAGCCAGCTAATTACAGCCATTGTGCCGTTTTGTGTTATGTCAGTTCAAAACACATGTTCTGCGGTGTATTTTTAAAAAATTTTTTTTTTGGCTTCTGATCTGTTTTTGCTGTAGTGGAAGGTGTCAGGAATACACTGCTTCCTTAGCTCGCTGGGGATTCTTCCTTCATGTTTGTCATGTAGCAGGCTTAATTGGGCTATTCTGCCGTTCGTCTGAGAAGTGAGAAAAAGACTGGGAGTGGAAGAAGGGAAACGGCTCTTATCCGCGCCTCTCTGCTGAAAACGCATGCGCAAGCCAGGCCGGCAGTCCCCCTCTTACTCCACTTCAGCACTGTAAATGTGCAAGGAGCAGAACTGCTCTGACAAGGACCACACTTCTGCAATGCTAAGGAGTGATGTAGAGGAAGTAGTGAGCTCATCTTACCCACCACCACCACCACCACTGTCCTCCCCCATCCCCTCTGGTCTTGTCAGGATTCATCCTTGAGAAGGAAGACCCTCCTCTCTCCCTCTGTGTTTTGTACGTCTATGAGAATGCATGTTAAGTGCCTGCTCCTAGGCAGTGCATTACAGCGTGCACAGAGTTGGCCACATCAACATGCGAAGGACCCCCTGTTTAGCACACACTAACCCCGTCCCTTGCGGTTCAGCGCGTCCCGAGCGGGACCCAACTGTCCATCAGGCCCGCGGCACATGGTTGTTGCCTCCATTAGACTGCATTACAGAAAGGGCTTCCCATTTGACAGCCTGACCATGCTGACGGAAACAGGCAGCGCCGCTCAGATAACGCAGTTGGGCATTTAAGTCAACTGTGCCTACCACATAGACTCGAGGTGACGAGTTGGACCGCGCACGTCAACATAGTTTGTGCAAACGATTTTCAGACTTAACGGTGCTGGTGTTTACCCTCTAGCAAATAAATCACAGTTCAAATAAGACACGTGCGGTATGCCTTGGGTAGACCACTCCAGCACATTTTTACCAGAACCTTCCCAGCGCAGAAGATCCCACTGATCAAATGTGCAATTATGCATTCAGCGCAGGAAGCTGTATCTAGGTCACGTCGCGCAGCACCTTACTCCTCTGAGACCTTCACCAGTATCATCATCTCCCGTCTCCGCCCCCCTGCCTCCTCTCCTCCCCCCACCCTGGGCTGGCAGATGCACTTCCCCTTCAGCAGCCATTTGGAAAGACGGGATGTCGAGAAGCTGACCATTATGTCCCCGATGCTTGACTCTTTTTGTGTCATTTAGTTTTTTTTGTATTTGTATTTCTTTTAAAAGGTGCATAGCGCCCTCATCCTGCGCCTCATTTGGGCTTAGGGAGTGAAAGAAAAGGTTTACAGCCTCTTACCGCTGTCGACTGATCCTCTTTCCTCATGGTGATAATTGAGTTTTGTGCCTCTGCTGTTCAACACAAATGCTCGGATAACAGTTTTCAGCCTTAACGATAACATTAAGTCACAATGAGGCCCCAGGACTAATCCTGAGTTGCTGCTTATTTTATTTTTTGTCTTTTTTTTTTATAGAAATTTCCGAAGTGTAAAAGCCTTGTTTGAAGCCTTGTGTATGTACATACTTCCAAAAACAACCGGGTATTTAGGATCTAAAAGAAGCACTGGGAAGCTGCCGGATTTTTCGATTCTCATTTTGATCATGCTTGCCTGAGTGGCACTTGACGCGTTCGCCTAATTTTATACACCCCTGTTGTCATCATGATCGTTTTGATGGTACCAGCTGTTGTACTGTGCATGCTAGCACTATTGGTAGGACTTGTGTTCCAGTGAGGCACGGTCTGCCGGTCAACTACACGGGTCAACCACACTGCTCTTTGCAGCTGGAGTTTTGCATTTTTGAGTTTTCGAAAATTTCCCTGATCACATGAACCCACCCTGCCTGGTGTTACAGATGACAGCATGAAACCAGTAACGCCTCTGATTTTGCATATTCTCAATTACCACGATTTAACATATTTATACCCCACTCTCTCTCTCTCACTCACACACACACACACACACACACACACACACACACACAGAGGTACCCATACTCATGTATCTAAAGCTGTTCTGAATCTTATGGCTAAAAATAACACTGTTGTTTTTGCTGCCGCTTGACTGTCGAGGGACGTCTGGTAGAGAGGTCTCCAGGGTCGAGTGGCCCCCAGCCAAGCGAACACTCGGAGGGGTCCCATTCCTCTTTGCATTGGCAGGATTAATAAATAGCACAGAGTGCAGAGCCCCACCTAACCGGAAAGGCCGAAGTGACCCAGAGCTCGATAACGACACGCATCGTCATTAACAAAAATCTGAAATGAATACTACTGTAGAAAGTAGAAATTCCGTTGTATTTTTTTTCTGCTTATTTCTCGTTACTGTTGTTATGAGCTACACAAAAGGCTGATGGAGTAAATGTGAAGGGCAGAAGGAAACTCATGGTTTGTGACCCCCGTATGAGAAAGAGAACAATGTCCTGGTGTGGCCTGGCGGGGGGGGGGGGGGGCGGGGGGGGGGGGGGGGGGGGGGGGGGGGGGGGGGGGGGGGG
>JAOYSI010006418.1:2031-25456 GCA_025775065.1 Hiodon alosoides | reverse complement strand
TGGAGTTTTGATTTATTGTGATGGGAAGATGTAAACTTTTGTTTTGTGACCCCGGTTTTATAAAGAGAACAATTTCCTGTGTTGGCCTGCCGGCCCCCCCCCCCCCCCCCCGTCTTTCTGCAGCTGTGAAGACAGGAGTACAGGACTGGAAACTTGAAAACTCCTAAGTCGGCTGCACGTTCCGAAAGCCCCCTTCATGCATATATTCATGACGTGCCTCCATGCCGTTATCCCTCTGTGCGGACCGCTTTATTTTAGTTTTTATTACTGAAAGAATACGGTCGATGTCCTTATCATGGGTTTGCCTTTAAAAAGGACCCGCTTTTCTTTTCTTTTTCCCCCCGTTATTTATTTATTTTTTACAGCACTTTTATTGGGGCCTTGGGCTGATAAATTACACAAACACTACCGTGCAATTGGAGGGCATTGAAAAAATTTCAAAACCGAGCTCTCAAAGCACCAGTTCCTCCCAGGATGATGCCACCTTGCCTGAAAATTGCCACAAAGCTGTCTGGTGCATAGAGGAAGCCGTTTAATCTCGGCTTGACAGGGAGAACGCTGACTGACGTTAGAACTTTTTCAGATAATGAGATCCACGGGGAAGGCGGCGTCGACAGACACACGGCAAATAGTGCACCCACGCGCGAGCCTCCAAACCGCACCGCACCGCATCTCCGCCCGGTAACCCAGGGGCACCGCGTCATGCCGCAGGTGTGTGGCAGTGAACACCTAACGCTGTTTAGCGATGGTGAGGTGCTCTGGCCATAATCCCCCGTCCCCCTCCAGGCCAGAGGGTTCTGGTTTTCTTCTCTGCTTCTCTGCACAACTGTGCAGCCATTCCCACTTATTCCGAACCAGACGTTATTAAAATTACAGGAGCTCAGCGATGTCACAGACAGTTCACACTGATTCCCTCTTTAATATTGGAACCAAGGTGGGGCTGGAAGGAGGTTTTTTTTCCCCTCTTTAAAAGGAATTATTTATGGGTTAATTTTTAAGGCGCTTATAGGTCTTCATCTCTAATAGGAAAAAGTTGTTTGAGGGAAGGTGACCTAGCTCAGGCATAGTTTACTGGGGGCCGGGTAGGGAGACTTGTATTGACTTTCAGGTCTGGGGAGCAGAAACGCTTCTCTTTGCCCTTCTCTTTCCTTATGCTTTTCCCCTTATCGTTTTCTGATAAAACGCTAACACTGCATACAAGTGCCATCAGCAGTCCCCTCACTGATTAAATAAGCCCTTATTTTTAGGGTTCGTGTAACTGTGTTCTGCTTGGATGTCTGTGGCTTTATTGCGTATTACATTCTTGCAAGAAACTGATGATATTCCCAGACAAGTTGTTGTCTTCAAATACAAATGAATGTCTCTCAAACTGCTTTTGATGTTATTACCTAATAAATCAATAAGAAAAATATATATTGATTTGAGCAGCGTCGGGGGTAAAAAAGCTGTATGTTGGAGCTTGATAAAGAGTATTAAGGAAAGTAATATAGCTGCACCATAAGATCTCATTTTATGGGTGTCATTAGGTTTATCACTAAGTAGAGTAATGGGGGGGAAATGACTGTTGATACCTGGAGGCATGGCTGTCTGTTGGGGAAACGTATATTTAGCAAGGAAAATTGACATTTGTGGAAAAAGTTGGTAATTGTGTTTGTTTTATTCTCCATTAAAATTGGATATAAATTGCTACTACATAAAGCGCAAATTCTATGTAAATGCAACACAAAGTTCTAGCGGCATTGAAATGCAGGAGTGGTGATGATGGGCTGCGAGATCTGTCAGTCATCGTGCATGCTCCGGGTTCAGTGTTTATTGCTTATTGTTACACATGCTTCAGGCAGGCGGGCAGAAAGGACAGCGTGACATTTTGCAACGTCTCGACTCTCCGAGCTGGAGTATGTTGCTTGCCAGCAAACACTGTTTACGCGTCCTTCTCGGTCGTCGCAGGGCCATTCTGTGTGCATTGCTGGTGTGACGTTTTCATTGGTTCCCTGAGTGTGGATCGGCTGGCATCATAAGGGTTTGTGCATCCATTAGTCATACCTGTCATTTCGGGTCTGGAATGGATCCTCACCACCAATGGTGTTTTCCCTGGCTCAGCACTGCATACTTGCGTCCCTTTTCATCATTCCGAAGTTTGATGACTCCACATGCTGTCCAGCAGCTGGCGTAGCGGCTAAAACCCTGGATGTGTGATACTAACACACTGAGGTTGTGCTGCTGTTGTACCCTTAGGGAGGTTGCTTGCCCCAAGTTGCTCATTAAATACCCAAAGTACAAAAGTATGGAAGAGCGACATTTTAAGATTTAGTTTTTAACATTGAGTGATGGATGCAACGGCAGTGGTAGCCACCCAAGAAACACCTCCAGAGTCCATCGTGGCCATTCAATTACTCTCATTATGTTGAAGTGAGTAATAAATAATAAATTCACTTTAAATTCAGCCCAAGTCATTTACCTCCAGGTGGTTTTCAGTCTCTTAAATTATAGTGGGGCCGGGGGCTTGCTCGTCTCCTGGCTTCGTTGAGGGATCAGTACAGAACCACGGTACGGGAGCTGCCGACCCTCTTGTCATTCACTCTGCACCCAATCAATTCTTCATTATTATCAGCCTTATTTTCAGAAATGACATTACTGTGGGTTTGTAGTGGGACACCATGGATTGACTGGAACCCGGAGGAGGGGAGGGGTTGCTTGGTTAGCCACAGTGTTTTGTCGCTGAGCATGTGCCACAATGAGGGGTGCCATAGCAGTTTTTACATTCCTTTTCTTCATCGACCCTTCTGTTTTCTCCCACATTCAACAGTCGGCATGACTGAGTTGTCCGATGGTGTTGAACATCCCAGCAGGGAGGCTATTTGTCAACCACTTACTGTACATCGACAGTTCACAGTTACCAATGACTAAGTAATATACATTACCCGGGAGAGAGAGTGACGGGAAGAAGCGTTCTTGGGCTGGTAGTGTAATTAAATGTTGAGTATTAATATTTTACTCTGCCCAAGTTTTACATTTCTGAAGCGGTTGTGCTAAATGAGCTGTTAGTTGGGCATATCAAAATGTCTTCAACCGGGATATCACCAAGTTCCATGTTAACCTTCTATCTTAGGTTGAGTATGACGTCATGCACTGCTGTAAGATTACCAGTAAGCGCCTTGTTCTAATGCTACTAAAATAATCCTCCTTGTGGATGTCATAAGTAAAATAACCTTTTATTTGTGGATCACAAATGCGCTTTGTCTGTAGGCTTGTCTGTAACGTGACATAACCTTTTGCTCTGGTGTTGATCGTGAGTACGTTTGATTTGTCTTTTGATTCTGCGTTACTTTAAAAAGAAGAGCAAAGGTGTTTTTTTTTTGTTTTTTTTTAATGAAAGTCCTTGAAAGTGTGGTAGGGAGCTGTCACCTGCTATTGTGATAGATGGCGGCAGGCTCATTATAAGTCTGCACGTTGCTGTGATTTGAGAGTTTTATGCATTACTTGAGCCATTTGTTGATTAATTAATCAGGTAATGTACAGTTATCTTTGGTACAAAGCACTTGGACCTTGCCAAGAGAATCTGTACCAAAGAAAATTCCTTTCAGCCAATTACCCATCCAGTTGAACCACTACATTTTGGAGCATAATAATGTTATTTAATGAATAAGGTGCTTTTACGACGAAAAACAATCAATTTTTTGGCAAACTGTTTCCGTGAAATTTATTAATTAATGCAGTCTTAAATCAGGTTTTCATGAAGTAGTCTTCCATCCAGTTCGTGCTTTCACACCATGAATAAACAAGATTAATTCCGAAGTATAACATAACTTCTGTAATCAATGTGGATTTTCGTAATCAATTTCAGTGGGTTTGGTGTGTTTGAATGGACACATTGTGCCGGTGGGTAAGCAGTCAATATAAACCTAACCTTCTATTCATTTACTTATGCTAGCTTCTCTGATAAATGTTGTTTTGTGTAAATCCCTACCTACACTCTGGCTACCATTATTCCATACATTTTGATTAGACTTCCCGTCACTCCTCGTCACTCCTCTCCATCCATCAGTGTGTGTGTGTGTGTGTATGTATATATATGTGTGTGTGTGTGTGTGTGTGTGTGTGTGTGTGTGTATATGTATATACACACACGTATGTATGTATGTGTGTGTATGTATGTATGTACGTACGTACGTACCCCTCAACGTGAGGCGCAGTGTTTCCTTGCCACTCTCAGGGACACAAAAGCTGGAAGCACCCCACACCTGGCAACCACCAGGAGGCCTCAGTGACTCTGAATCCAGGCTCGGCCTCTGTGCACTACAGATTGTATTCCTGTCAGTATGGCCGGCTGTAGCCACTGCCCCGATCATGTGCCCCCGTTCTGTAGCTTGCTGTCCGACTCTCCCCTGGAAGACACCGACCTGCACTCGTTTACACATCATGGGGCTGATCCTGAGTGAATTTACGATGCGTTCCGCACGCTGGGTCCTCGTCTCAGTTCATCTGTAGGGTTATTTTCACCCTGTGACGCTTTCCAGGATTTGCGGCCCACATGCGTCTTGGTCTCATTAAAATGTAAAGTTTGCGTGATACGGAGAAACTCTATATAACTACCGCAAGGGCTTTTGTGCTTATTTCTCTGTTTTTGGATTAAATATACATAATTATAATAAAAGGGTTATACATAACAATTCCTGCCGATTCTCCTATCTCACAAAGTCACCGTCATAAAACACGAAGAAACCCTATCCCCTTTAAAATGAAAAAGCAAGGTGGATTAAGACTTTAAAAATGTTTGTCGGCAATGTCATTTCACAGGGCAGGACAATTTAAGGGTTGATGATATGATCGTTTTTATTCAATTAGAACTGATCTACATGAAGTTTGTAAAATATTTACCCACAAGCTTAAAAAAAGGTGAAAAACCCCAATGCGTGCTGGAAGGTTATGTGGTGGATATAATGGTAAACAGAAATGGCAACTCTGGTTAATACCCAATGCGTTAATACCCAAGCTCTAAATCATTCCCCCCTCTAACGGGTTTTGCAGGTTTGGAAAACACCGGAAGGACGAGCGCTCAGGAGACAAGGGGTCGGGCAGGTACAAGACGGAGGAGACGCAGGCGTCCGAGGAGGAGACCCAGCGGATGAAGCTGGAGCAGGAGAGGTTAGTGCTCGTTAGATAAAAGCTCCTCAATTAAACCGCAAAACGGAACAT
The DNA here is from genome assembly GCA_025775065.1 of Hiodon alosoides. NCBI lineage: Eukaryota > Metazoa > Chordata > Actinopteri > Hiodontiformes > Hiodontidae > Hiodon > Hiodon alosoides. Next base: position 20,260 of record JAOYSI010006418.1, on the reverse strand, counting down.
TGCTGCCTGGGAAATTACCAAACTGTCTAATTAAGTAAATGGGACTTGATTTGGAAAAAAAAAAGGAGAAAAAAATTCCGGGAAAGCATTTTGATATCAATTTGTAAATGTCAGGGCTTTTATTACTGTACCGGTACATTTAATTGATCATTTATAAATAGAATATATATATATATATATATTTATTTATTTTTTTTTTGCTATTGCATGGACCTGACCTGCTAATGGCTCTCCATCGCCACCTGTTTGAAATTGATTAAATGCGAGTCTCATTATAATTAGGAAGTTAATGCTATACCGCGGCGTCCTTCCTTGGTACAAGGGTTTGAGAGTGAGATTATTATTCATTCTGGGCCTCTCATTTTGTTCCTTTTTAATGCATTCTGTACTCTGGAAGGTTGGACGATGACGGTGATTCACTATTATTCCGATCCTCAGTATTACTTACAACATTGCTACAAATAATTGTTCTTATCTACGTTCACGGATAGTGCAGAGGGAGACTATAACATTTTATCATTTTATAACTTCAGTTCCGCTATCAAAGTTGCGGAAGATTGCATGGCGCTTTTATAGGTAACATCTCTAAATCTACAGTGTGGGTCAGCTGAGCCGACCATGCAGGTTCAACCCCGGCCGGCAGGGCAGGACTTCTAAACGCCAACCTTCCAAAAGGTCCTATGTGTCATTGCCCCCGCATCTGCAAATAAGCGTCTGGAAAAAAAAACACTAGCTTATCCTTCTCTCTCATGGAAATTCCATTTCTGGTATCGTGCATCTCTGTCCTGCACGTCTCAGTCCCTCCCTGTTCTGCATTGTGAAGCACTGCCGCTTCTTTAAAAACAAAAACCCACCTGCATTCCCCAATAGTCTGTGAAATGGGCTTCAAATGGAACAAATTCCAGGGAATAATAAACCGACCTCCATCAGCCCGCAATTCAAAGCCCGGGTGTTCGTAGTACGAACGGGAAAAACATTATAAAACGCATTACCTTCGCAGCTAAGGCACTCAACTACAGGTCCAGGTACAGATTTAACATTCACGTGCTTACACTTAGTAACGCCCGAGGCAAACTTAGCGAAAGGTTTAGCGATAGCTTAGACCAGAGCAGCAAGGCTGTTGTGGAACAAAAGCAGTCCCCGGGGCTTGAGCTTCATTGAACAGAACCATTGGTTTCCTTTAAATTTTTTATTCATATTTATTTAAATTAATGGTATTTATTTACTAATTTGTTTAAGAGAATGGTTGGATAATTTGTCTTTTAATATCACCTGCAATGTAATTGTTATGTCAGAGTGAATTTTGTCATTTCAAAACCTTTTAGAGTACTTCAGTTTGGTTAAGTTAGAAACTTACAGCCTGGGGTTATAAAGCATTTAATATATGCTTAGATGCTCAGAGACCGTGTTCTCCCAGAAACATAAACAATCCAGAACTGTATGTCGTTGTTGTGACTGCGTCTGACCCTCACTGTGGTGGTTACTGTTGAAGGAGTGATGAAGAAGGGGAAAAAACATGCAAGGAGGGTAACATAAATAGTGGTTCCATCTCAAAGTTGATGAAAAGTCGGCCATCGTCAGCGTTTGTTTAGCCGTAATCTCCCAAATTGTAAGCAGCTGTTGTCCTGCGCTGAAGAGCAGATTTTTCCATCCCTCATCAAGGCCTTGGGCAAAGTTTTGATAGTACTTCCGCATCCCAGCACAAGGCCACCAGCACTCCCGACAGTGGGCGACCAGCAGGGCTCCCTTTCAGCTTGTGTGTGTCGACTGCCACATGAGCGATCGCCTAAGAAAACACATTGTGCTTTTAGAGTGATCGAATTGTCAACTGGTTAGGGCTCAAGAAAGGAAGGCATTGGTCTACTCTATCGAATACCTAATTTACACATATAATCTTTCAGTTAATCCTTAATTCCTGGTGTTTACTGGGAGGAGTTTCCATATCTCTACTGCTCCACTTGGGGGGGGGCTGGCAGAGTAAAAGGAGGTGGTAAGGGCAGGAAATGAAAGGGGGATGGAACCCACTTGCTTTGTGTTGCTGTAAAAGACAAGGAAGCAACAGAGTATCTAATCAGCAGACTGCACTCCTCCATTATCTTCTCCTGCTCCTAAAAATAGGCATATTTTAGCGTTTGTTTCCTTCTGTGTATTCAGGGCCTCCGACCTGTGAGGCCATTAACTGTGTCAGCATCGCCGTAAAGGCTTATACAGCGCTCCCAGCTATCAACCGCCGTTGGGGCAGCCAATGAAGTGGAGTGTTTGGGTTCCTTTAAATCCTACCTGCGTTCATTTCGTTCGTTAACTGCACATGTATTTAGATCACCTTTATTTTCCTTATTGCAAAGTATTTGTTATTTTTATTTTTAAAGTAACTTGGTTAAATAAATAATTACCACTGTCCTGGTTTTATGAAATTGCTTCATCTCATTGCCTTTTATGACATTTGACTGTCTAACTCAATTAGAGTAGACAATTAGGGCAGAGATCGGGAGGAGTGATTGTGAGTCTGATTATATTTCTAATTATATTGATATGCAGCAACAAGCTGAATGTAATTATTAGGGCGTTCTCATTTGGCCAATTACTCTGCTGATGAAATTACATCACACACAGTTTCACCACTGACAAAGTCACGCACGTCCTATTGATCAATCACAGTTTAGTTCTTCGCCCTTGGTATGCGTCCAAGAGAAAGTTTAATTGCAGCAGCGATGAATGCTTGGTTGTTAAGGAAGCTATTAAAATTCATAAGCCGTTAGATTGTGCCTAAAATGTGGTTTCAGAGAAAAGAAAATCCATTTCTCTCTACGCAGTATTTAGCCGGCGAACCCACAAAAGAAAAGTTTGAATCCTGTGGGTGAATGTTTCAAAGTGGCACAGACTTTTGCGACGCCTTCCCTCCTCCCGACGGCAGATTATCGTTTGAAGAAACATGGAGAAGTGTGCATCTCTGATATTAAAGAGTGTTTTTGATAAGCAGTGAGATTTATTCAGTGTCAAAAGGAAGGGCCTGAGGCGGATGCCCTCATTAGCATCACTTGGCATGCCAGCTCCTTTTTTAAATGCTCCAGAACAACACACCCCCGAATTGTTTATCTCTGTTTGAAAAAGCGGTCCTTCTTTGAACTTAGTTCATTTAAACGCAGGGATCGTAAAAACCTTTCCAACCTTTCCCTGTCAGTTGGTTGTCGTGGTTGCTACGGTGGCGGTTTTGAAACTGTGCTCACCTGCGCAACCCTCGCGTATTTGTGCACCCTCCACGGGTCTGATAACCCCGAGCCAGGAACAGGAGATTGTGAACGTTCAGCACACGCCCACCCCCCATGCTGCTGCTCCCCAGGGAAATCGGACACCTGAGAACAGACACAGAGTGGGAAACAGATGTGCTGGCCCCCCAGGCGGGCTCCTTGGTCAGTGGCACGGATCTTTGTCGATGCGTTCCTTCCTAAACGGATCCCCCCACGCACCACGACATCCCATCTGCCTCTCGGAGTGCGTACAGAGCCCCTCGGAAAAGGGAAGGGGTTGGATGGGGGTTAATGCCTGTCTCCTGCATTGTTTAACCCAGAAATTGAAAGGTGGCCTATTAGCCTGAGGGAGGGTAGAGGGCTGTTTCCATCTAACTAAGGCAACGTGGTCCACTTTCAAGTGCTAAATAGCCTGAGCCGTTTTGTACACTCGCCGCAGTGAGTGTGGAACCCATGTTGGCTGGAAGAGATCTTGGCAGTAATTAATGAGTGCCAATGGCTCTTGATCCCCAAAAGCGAGGCAATACACAAAGGGATGGGGCTCTTAAGGGAGGAAGAGGCCATGTGTGTGTGAGACAGAGGGCATTCAGAGGTTTTTTTATTGGGGTAACGTGCCACATGTCTTTGTACTGTAAAACATTAATGGCAAGATGAGAGGGTGATCCTGACATCTCCACTCTCATCATATCCATCTTTGCCCTCAATCAGGAACTGTTCCCTGTTAATTATGCACCCACCCCCCTCCAATTTAATTTGGTGAACTCTTCAAACACAGACCATGGAAATTTCTGCCCTAATTATCTTTCAGCCTAAAAGTCGCTAAGTGGGTTTGTTTTCATTGTTTGTTTTTGTTTACTTTTTATCAACGCTCCTTGGGGATAACACAATTCTTGTCCTCCATACTGATATTTAACTTTGTTGTTCCTTGATATTCTTATAATGCAATTTTACTCTATAATAGTAGTCTTTTCGTATTATTTCTAACGGTTTGTAGTAATGATGCGCCGGCAGCCATATATTTTTATTTTCTGTATCGGGAGTCTTGCATTTCTGTTTCCTTTTTTTTCAAGGTCTAATAAAATTGAGGATGTATGGTAATTGACGGTGTGGTAATGATGCTTTCCACGCGAGCAGCGGACTCCCTCTCATCCATACCTTGCCGAGCCAGCTACTGTTTGTGGGAGAAACCTTCTGTGCCTCAAGTGCGCACACCCGACCGCCTGAGCTGCGGGGGTTAGTGTTAAAGTCACCTAGGATGAGACGCGCGGGAGGCCCTTGTGTGTTCCTCTTCAACCCCTCCATGAGAAGGAGAGGCACAGCCCACCTCTCACACCCTCGACGCTGCACCTCAAGGTGCACGAACACGAACATGATGTATGGATCAGCGATAGCCTAGGCTGTCCACTAGAGGCACCTAGAAGCTAGAAGTTAATTTTCTCTGGGCAACTGGACAAGGCCTGCATCTGGCTTTTGTTCCGCTGGAGCCCATATCTAATTTTAACACAGATACTGTTTTTATGAATTAGATTTGACCCAAAATGCTATTGGCATTTTTACCCCTGACTTTTTCTGAACCTGTCATGACATAATCTTGGCTTCCTGGCAGGGACATGACATCAGTTTGTACAGATGGCTCTCTTCAGCACACTCGCAATTTCAGCCTCTCCCTTATAATGTAGTTTAATCAAGATATTGTTTTATCATGTGTTTTGAAAAGGATGCCTTGCCTTAATGCAAAGGCCCTCTGAGTTGAAAAAGTTTGTGCAAGAAAATATGTTTAACTATTTGCCAGGACGGAAAGAGTCTATAACACCATTTCAAATCTCCCCATGATTTTCTAATTGATGTTCGTGCCAAGAAAGTTTGAATGAACCTTTGGATTTAGGAGTCTTCGTACCGGTTTGGCATTGTTATTGCTCATTGTTGCAACTACAGGCTGTCCTCCTGGACCGCGAATGGGGTCAATAGGGGAGGGGAGGGGAGGTGTGCAGACTCTCATAGGGCGTCCCATCTGGAACCACTAAGAGGGCGGCGGAGGCCAGCAGGGTCGCCCAGCAGGAGAGCGTCCCTCTTTCTTTGGCTGCCGCTGGCTTTCCCCTACGCCACTCCCCGTGTCGTTTGGTGAGAAGGACCCATTCATACCGAAACCTGCAGCCAGGAACAGAGAGGCCCTGAATGAGACTGTTGTGCCAAAGAGAGGTTTGGGAAAAGATCAGAAAGGACTGTTTTCTTTCTAGTTAGGGAGACCCCTGAGACTGCTCCTCCATCCCCTTCAGGAAAATCTCCTGCTGCCAACCGGCAGAGATATGAACAGTGCCACATGCCGTCTGGATTATTTTTTTTTTTTGTGCTTGCGTGTTAAATGAAAACAGCTCAATATGTATTCTGAGTAGAAGGTTCTTCACTGTGACATTAATGTTAAAAGTTTTAATATCAGTGCTGTATGTGTGCAGTTTGTTTTTCCATTGACATTAAACCGAACATGGCTTTTTTGAATGAGATCGAGTAACTACATTTAAAAAAAAATTCCTTATTTATTGAATACTCTGATGCAGGCAATCGCTCTGTATCTCAGTTTTCTCTTTTCAACTCTAGGATTCAAGCAAAAACCCGGGAGATCCGAGAGCGGCAAGCTCGAGAAAGAGATTATGCCGAGATCCAGGACATCAACCGCACCTTCGGATCAGACGAGGAGCACACGTACGCGGGCATCGACTCCTTCGACTGCTCCCTGGACTCGGAGCGCAGCTTGCCCCTGCACGGTCGGCCGCAGAGCCCCTGGGACGACTCGCAGCCCCTGGAGACGCTGTATGCTCAAGTGAACAAGTCCCGCAATGGCCGCCCTCCCTCCGCAGACAGGTAGGGGGCGACACCAACTTGTCGGCAGCTGGAAGGAAGCAGAACGCGTACTGCTTCTTTCAAATCCACGATTACCCACATAAATGTCGTTTTGTAGTCCATTGCCGTTGCCGCTGTGGGTTTTCTCCGGAGCTTGGAGTGAATTCCCTGGGTGTGAAAATTTCTATTTTATTTTCCTGAATAATGGGAACCCCACCACCGCCCTCCCACTTCCATGCTTTCAGAAGGTCCTTGTTTACCTGACGGAATTCTTCTGCTGTTGTCCAAGGAACAGGAAAGCATTATTAATTAGCCGTAAATATTTACTTTTCGACAAAGTAGAGTTCCATTTGAGTGCATTTCACTGCCTCTGTCCCTGGGTGAGATGAATAGAACCGACACGTCGGTGACCACTTGGAAACGGTTGTTCAGTACACTGCTGTTGAAGGTTAGCGGTTGTGTTGAGGCTCGCGGCGTGGGCTGCAATGGCTTGCATTTCAGTGAATTCCAGTGACGCATCTATACATCCGCAAGACCTTGCTCTAAAAAAGACAGTTTTTGTTGTGACACCTGAGAACAGATTTTGGTTATACATGAAATTTTATTTTCTTCCCTTTCTGATTAATTTTTCCATGCTGCACACGGTGGTGGAAATGAATATCACATGGGATGTGATGTGGCTGTAACCGGGGCCTGCTGGGGAACAGTAACAGAGTTTTTATAATTGCCCGTTGTGAAGAATGGCACCTGTCAATCACTCTCCGCGACCTTTCCCCCCTGGGCTCAGGAGAAAAAGTATTATTAGCTACTCCCCCACCCCCCAGTTTCTTTCCACTGGTGCCTGCCCAAGCCTCTGTCTTGGAAGTTCCGTAGGTTAATGCTGGTGCAGGACAACATGGGGAAAATATAGGAAGATGATTTTTAATCTTACAAAGGCCACGATCCATGTGTCAATCGCTCCAGCCGATACATTTGGGATGTGGTCGCTAAACCGTGGCAAAGTGTTCTCAGGTGGAAATTAATCTTAGTCATTAGCTTGCTCACCACCAAGGAACGTGGGGCTGTACAGCACACCCGCAAAGGTTACGAATGGCCTGATTTATTCCCGACTGTCCGAGGCCCTGTGGCGATTGGTTATTTAAGGTCCCATCCCTCTAATCCACACACATCTGAACCAGCGGGAGCTCAGAATACGTTTTTATTGCCAGTATAAATTGCAGCAGGGGCTCCTTGGCCTTTTATTAGAGAGAGTGGTGGCTTATTAAAGCAGTCAATATCATGCGTGGGCAACAATAAACCTTCAGCACACAGTTTAGACGTCATATTTATTTGGTGGATGTATATATTTCTCAGATTATGAATATCATTTTGTATTTCTTCTCACATGGCAGATTGGTATATGTAGCACTAAGTGCTTATTTAAAGGTTATATTGTGAATTTGATGTCACAAGGATGATTTGGTTAATGGGTGGCGTCTTTGCTGAGATTTAACAAGCTGAAATTACCCTGTCCGTTTGTTTTGTTCGTCTTCCTCCAGATCTGTAAATTTGTTGCCATTTTAATTTAGTACAAACAACCTTTTGATTGCATGTTATTCTGTAAAGACTTAAATAAAAGACATCAAATGTTTTTTCCTTTATATGACTATGGCGTTCGAGACATGGTGGGTCTTTCTTTATACTTAGGGCTCACAACATCATGCAGAACCATAGATTTACCACAGATTTTGATATATTTCTGTTCATGTTATATTCCATGTACTAGGTTCAGATAATAAGAATGATGAACTACGAGCCTTGATGTCGAGTTGTCAATCTTGAGCTATTTAATTGAGTGAGATTTGTCTGTTCACTGTTGTCCTTACCTTGCATTGTCAGTTATTTAACAATGAAAGACACTCATCTATCAACCAAATGTGCTTCCTTATCTAGATAATTCTAAAAAACTCAAATACTGAACAGTGGATAGATCGATTACTTGTGTAACTTGATTGAAATTATAATAAAACTGAAGTGGATTTTTAGCTATTTGTTCTTTATTTTATATAAACTAAAGGTGACTCAAAAAGGGCCTGGTTTACAAACTATTTAAAAAGGTTTTTTTCATTTAAGGGCCATTGTTTTGATGAGTTGGCGAGCTCTCTGCCTCTTTTGCAAAATATCCTACGCATTTGCCTGCTCACCTCAAAATACCCAGTTCTCTACATGAGTTCTACATGTGACAGAGAGAATGCACAATGAAGCAAAGCGCCGGATAATAACTCATTAAGTTTAGCCGGCCGGGTAAATATCCTCAGACATTAGCGTAGCAATAAGCGTCACTATTGTATGTACTGAACACCTGGCGGGCGTCACATGAAACAGCAGTGAAAAAAACAGAAACGATTCCGGCCTAATTGAGGCCAGGGTGCCAAAAAAAAAAAAAAGGAGAGTAAAAACCGGGCCTTCTGAGTGCAACGATCTGACACAGCCAAAGTCTCCCTCACATTTTTTGTAATGCCAGGGGTTACGGGGGTCAAGTTGCAAGAATCAAACTTGTTTTGGGCTTTACTTAAATGATCCAACAAGCTGGATTCTTTCAGGTGACCGATAAGCAATTATGCATGTGGTTCCCAGTATTTGTATATTGTAATGATCTAACTTCTCCTGCACTGTGGAAATAAGGCTATTTACAGCATATTTTTATTGCCCTTCGTGAAGGAATCAGGAATTTGTGAAATTTTTGCTGCCTGAAGACTCTAATTGTGATCAGATGCGCCATTACCTACTGAAATGTTTTAAAATGTTTTTTTCAGTAATCCCTCTCCTTTTCCAAAACCTGACTCTTGGTCCAGGATGATTCAGTTTAAATGAGAATTCCTTACTGGTTTTCCTTTATAATTTGATGAGAACTCTTTTCACTTGAAGAATTAATGTCAGAATTTCTTGTGTTTTGAATTTAGACGTGGCAGTTTTAAGCTGACTCTTAACTGCTGCCCGTCTGCTTGTGTCACCATTCGTCTAAGAAGGACACGACGCAGCTTAGGAAAACGGCAGACTCCAGGCTCTGTCTGTAGGGCACAGACAGGTCAGCTGGTCAACCTGCCTAAACCTGCTCAGTAATGGTGATTATCCATGTCTGTTTGTTCACATTTAAGAAAAACCTTTTTCTTCTGGTAGAGTAGAATTTGGAATTGGGAAATTACCCTGTTCTTTAATGAAAATATAGTTTTTTTTTAACCATTATCTCATAAGCATTTTAAATATAAATATATTTTATGAAATAAACAGTGCTGTGCAAGTCTTAGGCACCCTAGGTTTTTTTTACACAAATGTGGTCTTTCAAGTTTTTTTTCCTGTGTCAGTAGAAATATTTTTTTTTTTTAGATGTCCAAACATTCATTTTCTGAAAGAACAACAAGGAATTCTGCCACAGATGGTATGGTCTCCACAGAGATTACTTACAGACAGACAAAAGCAAGGCTGACAGCCAAAGTCTGTAGAAGTACTGTGGCAACTTCTCCATGATGGTCAGAACAATCTACCTGCCGATTGTCTACAAAACTGCACAACAGTGTACCCAAGAGAAAATGCAGTTTTAAAGGCAAAGGGTGGTCACAACAAATGCCCTCCCTTTTTTTTGTTTAAAAAAAATGGTTAATTGTCCTTTATAGTATTTATTTTATATTTAGAAACTTTGCATTTCATTATTTTTGAAAGCATCTTCACTTTACAGATTTTTTTTGTGCCTAAGACTTTTGCACAGCACTGTATATTCTCCTCTCCATGTATGATTAGACACTACATTTCCCATTTGTGGTGGTGAATTCGTACTCAACTATATTGAACAATATGAATATTCACTATATCCTTATGCTGTGAATTGAACGGAAGTGATCCTGCTTGTTTCATATGGCTGTAATAACAGAGGACCCCAGTCTTATAGAAATCTAACAATATTATCAAATGCCAGTATATGCAGTGTTGTTGCTTTGATAATGGAATCTTCCGGCTGTTTTTAATGTCCTGGTGTCTTTAATGTCTATTAAAGGAGCTGTAAATTGGATTTCCCCATATGCCAGGTGATATTGTTTCTCTGAGGGAATCGTTTCACATGAATGCCCCCCTTACTGAAGTACTCTGTATTGTTAATGGTGTGGTTTTGTTGCTTTATTACCAACATTGGTTTTTATTTAGATGTCTTATCATTCATATTAATAACATTTAACGTTTTAAAGTTCATTTATATTCTAGACAGCCATGCTTTGCTTGTATCCGTTTCCCTCGTCTGGTTAATTCAGTCTGCACAAGAGGGGGAAAGGCATGTTCAAACAGCGATTTTTAAACTGAAATTAAACTTTAAATACAATCTTGATCATTGAAGACCCTCTGAATAGATAAAACAAGTCAGAAGAGAGAACAAAGAAGCATGCTTCCTTTCGGAACTGAATACGACAGGAAGTGCAATTGGTCCACCCTGGTAAGGGGAACCTTAACTCCCTAGAGAACAAATTGTGCCGTTAATACCTCTGAACTGATTTGTTTTTTTAACGCTCTTCTGTCGTGTATTTGAACCATTATTCCGGGCTGATTTCATTAAGGAAATCTCAGAGCGAGGGAATTCAAATGCAGGATGTTAAAAGAAGAGCCTTTTCTTGGATCGATGCTCTGATCAAAGTGCCGATGAGTAAATAAAGTGAACGCTAAGTCTGAATCCATTCTTTTAAACGGATCTGATGTCCTCTTCTGCTCTCCGGGCTCAAAATCTCCTCTTATTGGGTTGAAGTCAATAGACCTGTAATAAATGGCTTCCACCGCACCTCCTCCTAACCCAATCTATGGCTATTATAATCCATTACAGCTACAGGAGGCGCTTTGTTTTTTTCCAGATTTATCCACCGTCTTCAATATTTATCCCTGAGATAATGCGAATGGCTCTCAGCACAGTGCGGTTGCTAAGAACTAAATTTGGTCCGTTAGCGACCAAAATTACCAGAAAGAAAGACCTGTTCTACTTGAGGCAAAGCCTCAGAAACAACGTGGTTTATTGTTTGCCTGTGCTCTCGGGACCAACCATGCCCTGATGCTCTGAACATTCTCCCCCTTTTGAAAAAGCATAATAATTAGTATTGCTTTCCCGTTTTTAAGAGGATTTTGTTACTGGAGCCATCTGCGGATTATCATATGACCTCTGTAGCATTTCACAAGAGCGCCTTGTTGCTATTAGCCAGGGAAACAAAGACTGTACCCAAAGGAAGGGAGCTCCTATCACTCGTGAGGGTTTCTAGTGAATTTCCAAAGGCTAAACTAATTTAACGTCATTGATACCTTTGTGGGGTTGTTAAATAAAAAAAAAAATTAAACATTAAATGTTAATGCCCAAAGTAAAGAGATGGGAAAAAAATTTTTTTTTCTAAAATGTTGTTTTGACAATACATTTATTTTTAAGCCATCGGGCGAGCCCAGTAGCAGGGCTAGGAGTAGCAATGCATTTTTTAGCTACTAGCGCTTTGTGGTCCAAGGACTAGAGACGTTCTGGCATCATCATGGTGTTGAACCGTGTGCCTGTGCGTGCGTACGTACACGCCAGGTCATAACTGCAAGCTTTTTTCATCACTTTTTTCCCCCATGAATTTGGTTGGAAAAACAGCTATTTAAATACATATCTTAAATGTATCTTTTTTTGAGGCTTTTGACAAGACAGACCAAAAGGGAATATTAAATGTGAAAAGAAAGAAGAAAAACGAGTGATCTTAGCCAATACAGTTTTGTTGTGCCACCCTGCAGAGGAGTGTTTGGAGAACATTATTCCAGTATTTTACCATACAGGGCCATTGGTTTCGTCCTGATGGCTGAAGTGTAGCCAGGCAGGTGTGGCAATGCGTCTTCCTGCTATAGGTTTCTTCTCCCTGTCTTTCTGGTATCAGTTTTTTGAGTTTGTATCAGATTCAAAAAGGCTGATCTTTCTCTTCCTGCAGGTCCCAATGCTATAATCATAGACAACAGGTCGTTATTATCTTAAGCTCAGTTAATCCTTTTTATTATCCAATTTCACACGGAAGGCTACATCATAAAAGTGTTTATGAAAAGCCATAATTGCCATTAGAGAAGTCGGTACTAAATTGGCTATTCATGAAGTGACAATCAGGACGTATATTGTCGTATGGTTTATCAAGTGGAAAACTGAGGCAGTTTATACACTTGCTTGGTCAGCAGTGTCCAATGTCTTTAAAAGAGCTTTTTTGAAGTTAATGTATTTGGCAAACCGCACAGAATCAACATCTCTGTATGTAGATTTATAGGACTCTGTAGACTTAAAGCCCAATTTATACTTTGCAGTCGCAAGGATCAGGATGATGCAATCGTGGACGTCTGCAGCTGACAGCTGTGTCCATTGCAGAAAAAGTGTTACACATACCTGGCCACGCCCATTTCTTGACACAAAGATGGCTAGTTTAGAAGAAAGACAGCGGGATGAATTTTGGCTGTATAGACATATGTATAACACATCATTAAAGCCATAGAAACACTTACTAAAAGTATAACAGAAACGTTTGGATACGAAGTGTCTATAAGCAGATAAATGGACCTGCAAGACTGATTAGTAAAAAAAGAGTAGACTAATGCATTCTAATAGTCAGTAATCACAACAAGAAATTCATGTGGCCAAGACGCCATCGATGTGTATTTGAATAAAGAAGTAGGTAAACCAGCTCCTCTTTGTCTGCGCTTTCTTTGATTGTCGTTTACACACGCAGCAGTGCTCTGAACCCTCGAGTCCCATCACGCCATGTACACGGAAGCCGAATAAGTATAAAATGCTCGTTTCCGCTGAGCAACCGCCGCACACATGTTCTTTTGGAAGCGCCAAGCAGGGCAAAATATGAGTTGGAAAACAAAAGACTGACATTCGAAACGCTCACCGTTTCACTGTCGGTTTCAAAGCCGCCGTACTGGTGCCAAAGAAACGTCTCCTATGGAATGCAGAGGCGGCTAAGCAAACCTGGTACGCTGTCAAATCACACACACGATAACTGCAGTTTAACTGTAACAGAAAGGGGGGGGGGGGCTCTTGAAGTTTAGTTTTAACTTTATTGAAGTGGGGCAGTGTTGATTGGTCTGGATGTGGCGTTGGCGGGGATAGCGATCTCCTGTGAGAGACGGACTTGGCACCTGGGTTCTGACCCTTTTACAGCTGTCCAGCTCCCGTCATTGTCACCTCCTGCAGCTCCTATTTTCGAGCGGATCCACCGCTGCCGGTGCGGGTGTACTCCCCACCCCACCTGTGCCAAGGGCTGTCCTGCATCTCTTCCCTGTGGCCTTACGCCTCTTTGTGGCGCGTGTCAATCAAAATTTAATTTCCCCAGTATGACAGCAAAGCAGAAAAAAATAGTATTGGAATTTGCTTATTTAAAAATGACATGGTTCCACCGATACTTGCACCTTCAAACACAAAAATACTCAACCTGTGTTGTTCAAACGTTTTTATCACTGCCTAATTTATGCCTATACTATCGATAGCTGGAGGGGCTAAATCAAGTGAAACTCCCATCAAAATGATTGCTGTAATTTTGCACTATTGTTTGTGCGGTACATTTGCATATAGCTCAAAGAATATATGATATATTTGGAAACATCTGCAACGGCTTCTGCATGCAACATCAGTTAACTTTGTTAATAATTCATTTGCGAATAAATTAACTTGCAGTGATTTTTGCATATGTTCATAATGTAAGCTTTTAATCTCCTGTGTCATCAGGAGATGAAAATTTTTCTAACCGTGTAGTCTAAGGTGTATACTCTTAGTAGGCCTCATTTAGATTAATAAAAATTTCCAAAATTGCATATTGATTACTTACTCTCCGGTCGCTTTATTTTCTATTGTTATTTGATGCCTTAACTGTTATGCTTGAATCCAGCAGTTTTTAAGTGTCTGCCAATGTAAATGTTAAAATGTATGCTTGTTACCACTGATGTTTCTGGGGCATTTGCAGAATCTCTATGTATCTGTGATGTGTGGTTATTATTGCCATTGCTTACTTCAACCTGGGCGGCAAGTAATTGTCCGGTGTAATAGCAGCCCATTCCATTCTACCACTGCATCCCGTTGGCAAGAGTCGGTCTGTGTTACCCGAGTTTGGCTCAGTGTACAGCGACGTTCAGACAACAGCACCAAACTGCTCATTGGCATCATCTTTAGGCTTACGTTTAGATTGGACTTGTGGCCCGGAGGCAAAGCCAGTGAGTTATCTGTTACGCCTGTTTTCATTTCTTTTTCCTTGGCCCAAGCCCCATGGGAAGCATATGATGAGATGTAGTACGTGGAGGCAATTTATTGAATTCTGTTTGTGCCATTACGTTCATTTAGGAAAGTAAACACCCTGAAAGGCGAAATACCAGACTTAGTATGTCGTAAATCGTAAAAAAAAAAATAATAAAAAAATAATTATAAATAGATGTATGTATTTTATCAATGTCTTTCCAAGCGGGCCATGAAGACCTAATGAATTCCAGCAGAACATGAAAGGGATGTCTGCTATACTCCGCCTTTGTATTTCCGCAGATAAAGAGGCATCAAATTTGAATTCTGCCCCAGTGGAAATCCGCAAAGAGCTGTCCCAAAAGGCTATTAATTCCACACAGTCAGCAGGAGGAACCGGAAAGTTAATTATCCCCAAATTTTGAGCTCTGGTGGATTTCCCTTGGTGTCCTGTAGCAGATCATATTAAGGAGATTGACTGCGATTGTGACCTAAAGATCAGGATCTTTAGCGGTCTTAAGACAATAATTTTGCGGGGATAGAAAACACTTTGTATACGGGAACCTTAGAAAATACTGTTATCATGGGATCTCCCAGGGGTGCTTTTCCGTCTGCTTGCTGCTGTGTCTGCAGATAGTTCTCATTTGATGAAGAGCCAAATTTAACAACTCAATCTTGTGGATCCTCTGCCCTTCAGGTATGTTTTCTCCCCTCACAAACATAAAGGGTTTGAAGACCCAGTGATTGCAGCTAATGAAGAAACCACACACCGATCGAACCACTCGGCTTGGACCAGGCACTGGTCTGAGTCAGAATTGCTGACTAAAAACTGCGCTGATGCACGCCAGCTTTGTGCCTTCAACGTAAATGTTTTCCACTCCCCAGACAGCGTTGTTTCTTTTTTCTGCCCCTTGTCAGCCAGGGGAACGGGTTGCTTGAGTTTGTTCTAATTGTTCCCTGGCAACGCTACTTGTTGGTCTTTCCAGCCCTCCCAGCTCTTGGCTTCTCATGCAGAGTCATGGTACTTTCCCATTCGAGAACAAAACATTCCTCTTCAGAGCCCAGCCGCCCCGGCTGCCTTGAGCCACGCCAGCGGACGAAAGGAAAACAAGACTTAAATATAGCAGTGTATTAACAAGCTGGCTGGGAGACGGCAGGGGGTTCCCGTGTGCCAGAGGACTTATTTACACCCCCTGCTTTACGTGCTCCCGAGACCACAGCCCTCCAAGCAGCATGCGCATGCCTGGGAGGGACATGCTATAACCAGTCAGTGCCCGCGCCTGTCTATAGGATGATGCGGTAGCTGATAGGGATTACCCAGCTTAAGGGTGTTCCCAAAACTGGTGGGGAAACAGTGCACGCTGTTTGTTTCCAAACTCTGAGGCCAGGATCATGAGAACACAAATGTGCAGCGCCACACGCTCTTGCTAGTTCAAGGTGCCCCGTCTGTTTAGCTAAAACTCACTTTTTTCATGCACACTGTAAAAAAAAAAGAGCAATAACCTCCTTTAAGAGCTGATTTTTTTAAAATTATGTTGCAGGATGTGCGCCATTAAAGTGATTTTTGCAGCATCAGTTTATTCTTAGTACTTTTCTTACGCAGATTATGACCCTTGCTGTTTACTCAACGCTCATTGTCATAATCGGCACATAGACGTTATTTTAATCTAAAGCTGGGAACAATTTACAGAAGCATAATTAAATTATCCATGTTCCCATTACGCCGAGGAGCCTGTACATCAGGCTAAAAGAATGGCTTTACTTTTCTATTTTAAGGGCAGTATCCGTATTCATTGTCATAGCCTCAATTGTTCCCAGCCCTCCTTGTTGAACGAGCTCCAGACGGCAAATCGGATCATTCAGAACCTTTTGTAATGCATTGAGGGGAAAAAAAGTGTACTTTGAGAACCAGGAGGCATATTGTTGCCAAGCTAGTCGGTTTCGTGACTATAAAAAGAAAAGACTCTTAATGCGAAATGGACTATCCAGATTACTATATAATAAAATATGTCTGGATATACTGGGCCTGATCTGTTTTCCATACATGCTATGCATAAAGAATAATTAAAATGCTTGTATGAATGTTTGAATAATTGAATTTTGTGCATGAATATACTTTTTGCCGTTGAGTGAAATGCACTGCATCCTTGCATCCTATGACAACAGATGCACTTTAGTGTCCTGGAAGAAGGCAGAATCTTAGGCTCCTCCGGGGGGGGGAGGATGTTGGGGGGCCAACAGCCAACAGAGATTACAAAATTGGTTATCAAGGAACTTGAGCTGGTGCTGGGATTTCACTGACGGGATAATAAAATAGAGGGGCCAACAGCTTTTTAATGACAGAAGATTACTTAAAAAATTGCGTTAGCGGTCAGTGACTGTATAATAGCGGTCCACGCCGGTGACCTTTAATAGCCCGGTGATGTCATATGCAGTTGCGTTGATGCGTGCTGTGCCAGACGTCTCGAGATCGGCTTAAACACACCCCCTCCCAAGGGCGTCTGGTCGCTGATGAGCCTTCGGAAACATTCCTCTTTAAAGTTACCATAGCCATTAAATAGTTCAATTTTACCAAATTCCTCAGCTGATCGTAGCAGTAATGTAACTCAGCCGACAGCAATTTAATTCTCTGTTTTTATTTTACCCTAACCCCCCCATGTGTCTGTTATCACCTGTTTTCAGAATATATGGTAACGCTGCAGTCTGGCCCTTCTTTTAGTGTTCCTCATTATTTACTATAACTGCAGACTGGACAGGTGAGCAGAGCGGCTTTTACGGGGCTAAGTGCCCAACCAGTGGCGATACAACGGAAGCCATTATTCTCAGGGCAATGATAAAACATAAAGAATGGGACTGCCCCATCGTTACAGCGTGCATTACAGCTCCTGCTGATGGCTGCTCTGGTTCATCTTCTCCGTTTAATGGCAATGCTTTAGCATTACTCTGATTCATCAATTTAAAAAAAAGACAGTTGCTGTCACCTTTTAGTTTTATCGTTTTCTTTTAAGGGGTGAAGAAATATATATATATTTTTTGAGGGCTATTGTACTCGAAAGCCGATGTTTGTGTACCATTGAGTACGGTTGCCTTCCAGCCTCCATACTGTAGACGTGCTCCTCTCCAGACATAGTAAAAGGCGTTCTGAAATAAAACCGCCTGCTTTTCTCATTGCTGTGACATTTTTTCCAGTTGGCCACAACTGTGTAACTTACAGTAAAGCCAGAAAAGGCCCCGACTGAAATGTTGAGGAGCTGTCTGAAATTTTACTGCACTGTTAAACCTGATATTTTAAATCTGATCCTGCACTTATACAAAATACAACCTTTCCATTCTTGTCACGATTTTATCTTTACATTCAGTCTTGACATAAAGGAGAGGATTAAAAGCTCAGCTTTAAGAATGAAAGGAAAAGCTGGTTGGTGTGAGTAATGACTTCCCTATATCGATCCCAGTCACGGGACGGATTTGGTCCCCAAATCTTGCATGCATGTTCTTTTCTTTTCTGAAGTTTTTGCATTAATACAAAACATGACATATTGACAGACCGGCCACAAGCATGAGAGACTTTTAAGAGGAGGCAGAGCATGTTTCTCATGGACTTAATCTCTTCTCAGTTACTGCAAGAACATTCTTTTTCCTTTTTATTCCGGTTCGTGGTGGCTGTTTTCAAACTAAATGTCTGCTCCACGCCAGGCAACAAAATTTTGTCTAAGCGTTTTTTTTGTTTGTTTTTTTTTCCAGAGTGACTGAAAAAAAAAGTTCTGTCTGCTAGGCCTGATATGATCTCATGTGCTTTTGGTGTTGTTGCTGAGAGAATTGCAGATACGTCATTGGCCCCCGCTTAAAACGTTGAGTCAGTCATGGGGCCCGAAATTATCATCACTTGTACTTTAGGTCAGGCAAC
>JAOYSI010006415.1:0-12855 GCA_025775065.1 Hiodon alosoides | reverse complement strand
CTGGGGATCTCAAGCACAATAGAAAGAAAGAAATGCTGATGCGCCGGTAAGTAAGCTGGGCTGAGTTGAGTGGGGGATGGAGGGGGGTGATGCTGGGACGCCAGAATCACCGTCGAACCCTCTTGAGGTGTTGTGGGCTAGTCGACAAAACACTGAGGATAGAAGGTGCCCACTTGAAGACCCCAGAGATGTACCCTACTTTGCTCAATCCAGACGACACTTTGGTTGATTCCTGGAGCCAGCATCGCGGCCATTATGTGTGCATCTCAGCTGTTGTGTGTGCTGATGCGCCGGGGAGGCAAACTAAGCTGATCCCTGGAGCCAGCATTACACTTTTGCCATTGACAATCATCATATGGAAGGAAACACAGATGGATGGAGTCACAGTAGTTTACCGTAAGGCTATGTCTTAGTTGGTGTTTATCTTGGCGAGAGCCGAGTTCAAATCAGCTAATAAAAGTTTTAACATCTACTCTCGTGTAATGGAAATCAGTTTAAGCATGTAGTGAGCCTCTTATTCTTACTGAACAGTGAGGAACTTGAGTAATGACTTGATGCAGCAGAGCTGACTAATGTGGGAATGGTTTGGTTATGATCGTACTCAGTTCATTGAGGCTACTGTTATTCACACACATTGACTGCTTAAATGACAGTTCTTATGGTCTATCGGGCACAATTACTGACCATTTGCAAAGCAAAAACTGTGAAAACCAAACCAACACTAAGATTGCTTAACTGCACCAATAGCACTAAACAGGAAATTAATATTAAGAAACTGTTTTTCACTTCGTCAAACGTCAAAGGTTGCACCAAAAACAAACGACCTGTCTCTTCTGATTAAATGCCACTGTGTGTTAGTGTAGAAATACTTTTGGTTTTGAACGATTTAAAGGAGATTTGACACAGAAAATGGAATCTGGCATAATCATGGCAAAGTGCATTTCCAAAAGTAAATTACATACACATTGTCTCTTAAAGTGACATCTATCTTATTTTAAGTTTTACCAACACTGCCATTTAGTTATGGTTAGAAAACGGGACACAGTGAATTGATTTAAAATAAAATATGCACAAAAGGTTATCACCAAATTTGTTTAGGGGAAAAAACGAAAATAACCATATTACAGCATTTAAGCAAGTGTAATTTACACATTATGTTTTCCTAAATTTCACCATATGGCCTTGCAACGCTGGTTTAGAAAATAAAAAAGGCTATTTTGTTGGTCAAAGTAAAGAAGGATGCTATGTATGGATGGGGGGCCTGAAAAGGAACACAGTTGTCACGTTTATCATAAATTACACAAAGAGCCACGGTGAAATCCAGTTCAGGTCCTTCTGATAAATGTACAGTTAACCATTTCCCCTGGCTGAACATAATTGATAGTCTGATGTGGCACGTGATGGGGAGGTGCAGTCAGGGCATGCGTGCATTACCTCTCCCAGTCCAGGCTAGTTTGGCTCCTCTTCCGCCTGCATATAGGAATGAAAAATTGTTTTGCAACCTTTCCTGTACATTGCCAACACAAAGGAACATTATTTCAGTTGTGATGCATGAAGCAAGCCACTTACTATAGTTTTAATACCGTCTATTCATTTCCATATGCAAATCACCTCGGACCTAAGCCTGGTCGTCCTAAGGCTTCTAGCCGATTCGTCACACAGACACAAGAACACAGATCTCCAAACGTAAGCGCTGATATATGCACTTGTCACTGTTGTGTGCACTCCTGTGTACAATACAATTTGAAACTATTTAAATGTTTTGCATTTCCGCAGTTAAATCAGAAATGACGTCATTTAAAAAAAAAAAGCCTGATGCTGGAAAAAAATGCAAAAAATGTCACATGGTAGCAGAACAAGAAGGAGTAGGACAGCTGCTTTTTCAATCCCTAAAGCTGCATTCAGACAGAGACGTATCCTTTTGTCTCTCTCTCTCTAAAATGCAGGCGTCCAGGAAGCAGGTAGGAGACGCAGGTTAGAGACAAGCGGAGTAAAGCCCTGCTGCTTTCATCAACCACAGCCCTGGCCTCCCTCTACCAGTTGTCCTCTCCCCGTCACAGTCGGCAAATTACATGAGACTCACCTGTGGAACAGAGCCAGTCTAGTGCCATTAGAGCTAGGACTCTTTTTAAAAAGGCAGGTGCCAGCCGGGGCGTAGAGAGAACAACAACGATTGCTGTACTATGTGAGTTGACTGTATGTTTTATATTTTTAAAGCAAGATAAAGTGTTTGATAGAACTCTATAATTATATTTAGTCCAGAAGTCCAAGTTTGAGACAGAGCAATAATGAGAGCCTTGAGAGTGGGATAGTTAGGGAGTTAATATATGCAATTGTTATTTTTATTGCAGGAAATGGCATTCAAAATGGGAGATCGATGTACTGGCTGTTTTTACCTCTTGCACCTGGTGCCATCCCTGAACCGGAAGCAACGGGTAGGGCATAATTGATTGGTACCGCACAGGGGGACATGTGGTGCAAACAACCATGAGATTGCTAGCCAGCCAGGGGCATTTGTGAGCTCATTGAGCTGGTGGGTCTACTGTTATGCATAGTATGCTAGGAAAAGTGGGAAACTTAGTCCTAACAAATGGCTGTTCTTGCAGAAAATACTGTATCCCGAACCAATGTTTACCAATTGCTACACTGGTGTAAGAAGTTGGATGACTACAAGAATAGTGGGACGTTCAGATGAACAACAGCAGAGGCAGCAGATTTTAGCAACTGGGATGAACACAGCAAAGGTGCCACCCTCAACAGCCCAACCCTTAGGGTCATCCTCAACCAGGCTCATCAATTAGCCTGGTCCGAGAGTTAGACCATGAGTCTGCACATCAACGGCAAGACAGTATGATACCTTAATGGCCTTCTCAGCACTCACACTCACCCTTTCAACAGAATTGGGTGCTGGAGGATGCCAGAAGTAGGCACATGACAAGTGTTGTAGGAGTAGCGAGCAGTTAGCTGCTAAGCCAGCATCCTGCGCCTGGTTCATCGGCTGGGCTCCCTTCCACTGTAGCCCCTCAGCTTCCCTGGTTGCTAATATCAGTGCTGAAAAGCTCTTCTGGAGCTAATAAAAGTCAGGTTAGAGTGTCTGTGCAGAGTGACCGGCTGAATGACAGAGGCAGATAAGAATTTGTCTAACCAAATCTCCACCAAACTGCTGTTTTACAGTGCAAATGCAAATAAAGTCACTGAAACAAATACAAAGAATTTCACAACCATATCACCTCTGTGCATGTACACAATATACTGGTTTCATTTTTTACAGTTCTGGAGTACTGGTGCCATGAGATATGGATATTTGAAGAGCAAAGCCAATGGGGGGTGGTGTTGCTGAGCTTGTTGAAAACGACATTGACATCACTTCCTGGAGTAGATGATAAGAGTACAATTGGTTCCACTGCATGCGTTTCTGGAATTCTGCTGGACATTGGAACTGATGTAATGTGCCACTGTGCTGACTCTCACACATTATACACATTTAAACAACGAGATAGTGTCTAGCATACCCTCAGAAATGCATTTTCAGATGTATTTTAGGTCCAATCAATTTGGTCTGCTACATTGTAAAAACTAGCGAACATTTTCCATCCTAATGCTCTCATCTCGACACACTGGTGTGTTCCTCTTTATCGCTGTTGCTGCAATTAAACTATTCCCACAAACAAAAACAAATCATTCAAAACCATCACATTTGTATTGTATGGATTTAGCCTCCAAAATTTTGAAATTTTGTTAACCTCGGAAATACATAGCCTGGAAATTAGAATTATAGAATTATCTTTTGCAGTAATTCTTTATATTCAATAAACCTCGGCCCAGCCGAGAGAATGATACAGAAACATGGAATACTTTTAGTAATGGGTAGGTCTATCATACGTATTTTCTGCCTTTCTGATTTATTTGGTATCTGTATTGAACAACCATTTTCCTTATTTTATAGATTTTATACATTTTTATGCATACATTTTTTATTTTATGATTTAATATGGGGAATTGTGAATGTTCAAAAATAAATAATAGAGATATCTCCAACCCTTGGCCGTGGTTACTCTGGTGTAATATTTTTGGGGTTTCTATCAAGGATGTAACACTGTGGGCTATATTATTATAACACAAAAACATATAAGTCACATATAAGTATTTCACAAAGTATTTGCTTGCTTATAGCCGCAGCAATTATTCTTAGTTTTGCACTTATGAAGCAGAATCTGAAGCCACAAACATTACAAATTTAGCACTATGCAAACAGGGTTCACATTTAGATTTTCTTGATTATATTGTACAGCTTTGTGCCTCTGCATTGGTTCGCTATATAAGCAACGCGTAATAACCGATAGTGCCACTGGAGCCCTCTGTACCCACCTGCTTTTCCCTTTCCTTTGCTGTATTTGCAGATTCTGTGCCTGAGACAATCATGTATCAGGGTAGTCTCCTTAATGTCTCGCCCTGTGTCACAATAAAGAAAGCCAGCCTTTATGTTGTTGTGAAGACATTTTTTGGTAAAAAAATGTGAAGGTAAACTCACTAGAGAAACTAAAAGTGAAACTGCAGGAGATTTCTTGGTACAGAATTTATAAGAACTCGTTCAAGAGCGCAGAGAGTAACTTTTTAACGGCACCTGAGGACAAAGACAGATTTGGGAAGATGGGAAAGTTTAGGATCAGTCTGCAGACAGAGGGTGATTCCCAAGTTCCTCAACAAGCCCTATCAAATCCCAGGGCCTTTATCGTCTGAGTAATGTTCTGGAAGCATCGGCGTCGCCCCCCTCTGTCCCAGCAGCAATTTTCTGGAAATGGGAGAAATTATTACAGAACGTGGGAGAGGAGAGGAAGGGGGACGGAGTAGAGGATGATGCCACAGCCGTGTTTCTGTTAGGGGAGCGTAGCGCTTTGGGATGAAAAACTGGGGGAGCTGGAGTTCCACTCCCACCCCCAGAATTGGTCTGTGCCCGCTCCACACCGCAGCATTCCACTCCTCACATTCATGCTCTTACTGGAAGTCCAGGCGGGGTCTCAGGCCGCCTTCGCCATGGAGACGGCCAGTTTTGATGAGAAGCAGATGGGAGGGATTGTTTTGGAGAGCTGGTGGTGGTGTGGGTGTCGGACGGGGGTGGTGGGGGGGGGGTCTCTAAATCGTCACCCCTGGATCCCACGTTCCCAGAAAAGGGTACAAACAAAAAACAAAGCAGAAGGGGGAAAAGGGGGAGGCCCTGGACAGGACTCCAGCCCCCTGGATGACAGTAACTAATCTAGAGGTGGATTTAAATTCAGGCCTGGTGAAAGGAAGAAAAGGGAACTCCTACAAAGGCTGGAGCACTGAATCCGGCCTCCATTCACAGGCAGGAGGACCACTGCGGGCCCATTCACTGCAGAGCCATGCACTGTGGCTCTGACCCAGGCCGGTTTTATACCGGCCCCCGGGGGGGTTATCGCCCTTTAAAGATGCTACTGCTCTATTCGGAGTTATCTGAAATATAATTATTTTAACCTGGTCCTCGCCAGCTTCATGTCTGTCCCCACATTTCGATTTCGGTTTGGGATTGTTGATGCCGCATTTTTCCATTTGTAGTATTTCATTATATCGTCAATTCATGCCATTGCACGCATCACAGATTCCCCTCAACAGACAAATTCCAGTCAAATGTTGCTGTACTTGGGTCAGTTTTAAAGCTTGTTGGGCTAAATGGCCTCCACTCATTTGTTCTATCTTGTTCTATCTTTTATATTTCTATCTTTTGTCCTTAAATTCCCTATTACCGAATTACTTTGTACTGCTGTCATGTCTAATCACAATCATATCTGATAAACTGCGTTCTGCTGTGGAATTAATGTGAGGCGACTATGACTTGTCCTTTATTATATGACAGGAAAGTACCCGGGGAGGGGGTTCCGACCATGCCATGTGTGGGTAATATTGAAGGAGCTTTATTTTATGAAAATGTATGTACCCTGGGTCCGAATGTGGTGCAAATGCTACTGGACAGCAGGGGGAATTTTCGCTTTTGTTGACTGCCACCTTTGAGGCTCCTATAGAGCCTTCTCATAATCAGTGCTCCTTCCAGGTGCAAATCACCTGTGAAATGTACCTCAGTGTTAACACTGAAAGACTCAAAACAAACTGTGCCAAAGCATTTTTACATATAGTGCAAGTCAAGAGAAGGAGTAAGAAATGGAAGTACAATGTGGTTAAAAGGGATCTCCAGCTGGGCGGTTCTCCTCATCAGGAACCTTGACTTTTTGTATTAAATTAGTTACATATCACCGGGCAAGCCCATCCTGCAATCAGCTGTCCATAGACAACACTGTAAACCATGAAAGTGCTTTTTCTCTTTTAAAAAAATTCAAAAAATTCAACACATGAACATTAACACTCACTACAGAATTATACTCACGACAGCACTATTCTGGATACTGGATAAACCTATAAGAATGAGAAACTCTCATTATTATTACTTTTTGTTTGTTTTAAAACACTGGTGTAATTGTTGACTTTAGCAAGAGGCATAGAGGGCGTATAAAGTGATATGTACATTGAGAGACCATCAGAGGTCTTACATGTCAGCCCACCCCCTTATAGTATACATTTTATTTAATCCAGAGAAATAGTGAAAATGTAATCCATGTACAAAAGTGTTATGGTAATAAAATTGCGATTTAGCAACCAAGCTACCAAGTCCAACAGTAAGGGGTACAAAGACCTAGTCAAGATGGTACAAAGACAATTGCTTCTTGAGGAAGTACATAGTATAGCACTAGGTATGTACTGTATAAGATAAACATCACCGTTAGCATAGAGAGAAAAATAACAAAAGAAGAACTGCCAAGTCCTCTGCATTAATTAAAGTTTTATTCGGGAGCAAACATTCACAGACAGACCCTAACGAAAAGCAAGGGTCACTCGTATGATTTAACGATTCTTAAACCTCGATGATTAAACCTTTCTACAGCGTCTACAACTTGGGGTCAACACCCTGGCCCTAAGGCCAACTGGGACACTCCAAGAATGGTTTACCCTTCAAGCCCGCATATCCCTCAATTGCTGTATTGTCGTCTGAAAGTGGATACTAGTGAAAACAGTGATGTGATCCTGGGTCAGTATCGGGAACTGCAGGTCTAGCTCGAGAAAGAAGGCGAGGAAAGACTGTGCTGAAGCATCGTACGAGCTCTGGTGTTGCTGTAAGCTTTTTTTTTTGTTTAGTTTTTTAGGTCTTTCAATGTGTCTGTGTGTTCTCAGGTGTGGGGTCCAGTTTTCCCATTCTGTAACAGAAGAGCAGGGTAAAATCGATGAATTACTGATACAATTGTTCCTAAATTGTCTTCCCTTGAGTACTATACCAAAACATTTGTGAACGTGAGAGAATGTTCGTTTATGGAACTTTATAGAAAATGCATTTCATGTTCGTAATTTTTATAATACCTGCCTATGCCAAGTTGTCACCCTCTGTGTTTAATTCAATCCAATTTGGAGGACCTGTAATTCTGGGCAGCAAGATTAAAAATAATGGCATATTTGATTAAATTCAGGTTGCTGGATGGGCACCATGGATGTACCTAGCCTTAACTTAGACCCCTATGGTTTTCCCCAGCGCATCCGCAACGAAAGGGATAGTGCCTGATAAGTGAAATTGCAACGTAAAAAGACGATTGATGCAGCAGCATATGAAGCTAACCAGTGTTGTAATGCCAGATTCAGTAAGGTGATGGGATATATGACCCCACTATACATATAAAGGGCAAGCCTGTAACCCACTTCCCCATTCAAAACACAGAGCCCCAGCCATAACAACTGCTACCTACATCAACAGTCTGTGCCTCATCCATTCAGGCCTCTCACAAATGGAAATTAGTTGATTGTCATACAATCTTTGAGAAAGGGCAGGTAAGGGAAACACAGGAAATGTGTCTTTGGTAGAACCATCAGGGCCTCTCATCTGTCTCACCGTTAGCATATGAGTGGGCTACCCCCACCTCTGAACTCGGCCTCAGATAATTAGGAGTGGTGCCCCTCATCGGTGACTGCTCGTCTAATTCCCCTTGATGTTCAATGGCATTCCTTTATTCCTTTTATTTTTATCCTTCTGGAGAATATAAGAGCTGCAGGGACCGTTCTCCCCCTGAGTTACACCACAGTGAAGAAGGAGAGAGCATGCTGGTAGGGCAGGATAGGAGCGGGAGGCCCATTTACTCCAGATGCCAGCTAATTGTGCTCACCCTTACCTTTCATTCAAGCAATGCTGTCGAACATCGCCGTATATGGCTGTTCTTTCCTTCCCTGTTTTCTTGTATCACTTGTGACGAGTGGCACCATTCTAAGTTGATCTATTTCTGTGCTGCAGACAAATGCTTGAGTGTCCTGAGGGGGAAGTGAAAGCAGGCTCCTGAGAGGGGACACAGGGTGAGGGGAGTGTCCCATATGTGTTTTTATATATGTTCTTGTGTGTCTTTAATGTTTGAAGAACGATGCACGGTATTGACTGTATCTGATTATAGTCATGTGCACTGTGTATATGTGTGGTATTGTCAGTGGTCATCCAAAACAGGGATCATTTTATAAATATGGCTGCCCTCTGGTCAGTGTTATTTTTTTTGTTGGTGTTGATTTGGCACAGGGGCCTGAACCCTCCCATTCACCACTGACACCACACACACACGTCCTTGGCTACTCTCTTCTTCTCAGCACCGCCCGCCGCCAATGGTCCAGACGTGTTTACTGGCCGGCTGAGTGTGTTTATTTGAGCCAGACCCGCCATCCGGCATATGGAAGTCCACAACAATGAGCCTCTTATGAGCAGCACAAAGTGGGCGGGGCCAGCTGACCGGGCGATAAACAGCAATTGCCAGATCTATTACGAGAACCAAAAACAGCCACTCCACCCAGCTGCAGGGAGGCTTGGAGAAAGCCCAATAAAAAGTGCCCCCAGGCCTTTGAATTGGACTGTATTCCCCCCACATAAAAAAAAAAAAAAACTTTGACAGTTAACAAACTGCTAGAATATGTTTCAGATTTTCATCAGACACAGAAACAACTGGGAAAAGATGCCTGGGTGATAAGCAGGTTGTGACAACAAAATCGCAAATACATTGTGGTTCTTTTGGAAAAAATTCCTAGAATTTATACTTAAAATCTATAAAGTCTATATACCCCATACTGGGTGTATCCATGGGCGAGGGTTTCATATTAATAATAAATTTATATCTGACTGTATAATTTGTACCCTGGGGAGTCTGAGAGAGAGAACTATATAAACATCCCTGAACACTACATAGAAGCATTACTTTGGTTAAATATTAGATATGATTTTATGATAGTTATTACTATTCCATCACTTGTGACAGACTTGTGAACAATCAGACAATTTCTGTTGTAATTAAATTACAACATGACTGTGTCATTTGTATGAAACTCTGAGTTTTCCAGGGTACAGCAACCTGAAAATCAAATAAATGTACTGTATAGATGAAAATGTGAAAAAGAAGCTTTTGAAAAAAATTAACTGATATAGCGCCATCTCTTCTTCATGAAACAGGTTTTTACCACCCGGAGCATCTCCATCCTGCACCTGCCCTCGGTGGCCCGGAGTAACGAACGCGCACCATAAAAAAAGGACAGCTCTAAATCATTTCTTCATACGCCCACCAAGCGCCAGGGGTTTGGGTTTGGGCTTTGTTATGACTTTGTTATTCTTGTGGGAAGCTGGCACAATCTCGGGTCAAAACCTGCCGCTTCTCCTTCCACTGACACCCCCACTGCCCGCAACACCGCGACGAGAAAGAAAACGGTCACAGAAAGCCTGAGTCGTTAGCAAGGGTTATGTAAGTGGCGCAGCGGGCTGCTAACAGTTGTTAAGTCATTCCTTCCTGGCTATGAAAAAAAAGGCAAAGAAAACAGAGCGGCTCGCCAGCCTGATTTCGGGCAGATAAGGAGACATATAAGGGCGTCCTGAGGCTAAGAGCCAGGCATGGTGTGGTAAGGGAGCTAAGCCTGGTGTGGTTTGTATAAAACCCTCTTCAAAACTGTGACCAAGCCCGCCATTCCCTTGCCGCAAAAGTCGTTGGGCAACTGTAGAGTTGAGGGGTTACTTAACCAACAGCGACCACACTTTATTTCAATGTCACAAAGCGAGCCAGTCATCCAGTGAGGCACTGGCCAAAAACGTTGACAACAATGATAAGTTACTGGGGGGGGAAAAATATGGCTGTTAAGAATTGTGTAAACCCATCACACGACCCCTGCCAGCCCCTGCAGCTGGTCTCTGCGCCTGCACCCGTCATTACAAAAAGTCAGCTTGCAGGGGAGTGTGGTGGATTAAGCCTGGAGGTTGGGTGCATTCGAATTCGAGAGGGACCGCTTGATGGCCGGAGCATTCGCCTGCCCGCTGGCCCGCCGCCACGGCTCGCCCACAGTTCACATGCTAACTAAGTGCTCCTGGTCTTCTGCGCAGGAATCTGTGGCAGGAAGCGCAGTGAGCAGCTCAGAGGATGGGGCATCTGTATAATCCCATTGTTGCCCTGGCGAGGACCCGCGGCTCGTAGATAATTGGTGGAACCACACCAGACCCCTGCGCATCCATTGTCTCCCCAATGATTGTCCTTTTTGAGCCAAGCCATCCATTTTCTAGCAGGGGTATCGGGCGGCAGGGTGGTGGGGGTTATTTCTTTGTGGATCCCCCTCCCCAGAGTTCTCCTTGTGTCCTTTGATGCTGCAGACTCAAATGCTGGAGTTGCAAAGTGAGACAGTTATTGATCGGGATGTATTGAGAATGTGTAAATAGAGGAATATATATGATCCAAACTTGACGGCAGTCCTTTAAAAAGCTGTATAACTCTCAGGCAGATTCTCGCTATTGTTGCTAAAACAATGTATTCTCTCGCCACTGTTCAAACAGGATTTAGTTTGGTTTACTGACACCCTGCTCAGCAAAGACTAACCATGGTGTCTGTTGTTTTTCTTTCCTAATTAAACATCCCCCTCTTTATCTGCAGCAAGAAAACAAGTGTTGTCACGGAATAGCTCGAGTTTGCCCTCTATCTTGGTTATAACAGAATTTGAGAGATGTTTACTTTCCTGTCAGTGATAAGACATCATTGTGCTCTAAATGGATATTGCTTTCAGTTGTTAGAAGTACTAGAACAAATGTTTACAATATATATTAACAGGGACCCGAGTAACAATAGTTGTTTTTTCCAGACAGTCACATATCAATGAAGATGAAAAGGGATGGAGCTAAATTGAATACTGTCCTGAATTACAGTTTTTAATGGATGGTACTGACACAATTCAAGTAGTGTTCATTGATGGGTAAGTTGGATTGGACTTTCTCCATTGTTTTACTTAAATTAAAATGATGTGTATGAGCATCTATCTAACAACTATTACGGCAACCTATACTGGTATCAGTGGAAGCTAACTGCCATAGTTACTTACTGTTACTGGTATATCACAAGGAAAACCCAGATCCTAAAAAGTCATTTTAGTGAAAAAAAGTATCAGCAAACTGAATTGTATGGTATTTTATCCAGTGCACTAAAAGTGATCATGTCATCTCAAGCATGGTAATTCTTTGAATGTCAGTGTAAATGTATTGTGCCTCACAGCAAAACCAAACATGGGTAACAGTCCCACAGGCGAACGTTCTCTTTCAATACTTAGAAAACTGCCCCACAACTTTTAGCCAAAACATTTTTTCATTATTTATCAGTGAGTGTTCCCCTTCCAGTGTTTAAATGAAACCCATGCCTGTGAAAGTGATCAGAACATATAGATCACATGGATCTATAGGGTACCTAACACTCCCAAGTGAAGTCCGAATATGACCCTTTTATTTCAGCACTGCCGATGTTAACTGCGATTCTGCTTCATAAAGATAATATCTGGACTGATCAGTAAGTTTTTTCCACCACATGGTTGGAACTGGGAAAAGTTACCCCCAGATAAGTGCTTTTATGAGCAACTTCTTCATTGCATATTCAACCATTTGCCCCCCCCCACACACACACACACACAGACACACACACATTCACATCATCTCTTCTCTGAGGGCCCAAATCTAAACTGCTGCCATTTTCCCCTTCACAAAAGATGAGGAGGGTGGATGGGTAGGGGGTGGGTTATTGTAGTCCACAGTTTATGGGCGGCCAAAACAATCTCCCCTAACCGCACTGAGACACAGGGCGGGGAAGGGGAAATGCCTTAACACCCCTATACAACCCAGAGACTCGGACAGCCGCACAGGAGAAAGGGATGCCTTTATACTGCCGTTTAGGAGAATAGCCTCTCGGTGGACCAGATAGCATAGATTTTGCATGTTTAATATGATGAAAGACGTTTAGCTTGTGTTGGTTTAAATGATGGTTGAATGTGGTTGCATTAAGAGTTAAACTAGTAAATTAAATCGATTGTTTGAGTTTCATACTTATTTTCCCCATGGAAGTGAAAAAGGAATAGTAATAAGCATATAAACTTTTTAGATTTTGATTGATATGTTCTGTGTTTTGTTAAAATCAGTGGAACGCACAATAGGTAAATGTGCAGGCACTCTTTTTAAAATCTGGCTTGTTGTTTACACATGTCTGACTTTTAATATGAAAAACTATGTTTTAAAAGCAGTTATCTGACTGGACAGTACTGATAACACTGTAAATTGAAAGAAGATATAAAAAACCTGTTCTAAAGATATCTTTTCTTTATCTTTATGATGACTGGATCATAGGCTGGTTGTCAAATTTAAGTCTCCTATGCTTTAGTTTAGAAGTTTAGAAGAGAAAGCATGGAGTTGATGGCTAGAATGTTGCTCAGTATTATAGGATACAGAAGGAATTATAACTTTAGAGACTGAAATATATGTGTGTG